>CAJNIZ010025025.1:2000-17397 GCA_905231905.1 Symbiodinium pilosum
AGGCGCGTCCAATAAGGGCGCTCGATCGACTGCTGACAAAGTGGACAAAGTGGTTTAGGGTTTAGTGTTTAGGGCCATATGTAAAGAACAAAAATTTGGCAGAATGCCTACTTTCAATTATGTGGCTTTTCATATGGGGAAGAGGGACTACATCTAAAGCATTTTTTGGGAACCCATCCTGATGATAGAGATTCAAAATCTTCCTATTCACTTTTCAAATAGAGGTCCAAGAGCCCCACTGACCCAGGAATGATTGCGCTTTGGATTTTTGATAGAGATTCAATACATCCCTACCTCACTTTTTAAAAAAAGCCCAGGAGCCCAACGACCGAAGAATGATTTTCCTTCAGTCTGGCGCCCCTCATTCCTTATTCTGGAGGGGGGGGGTCTCCCCCAAATTAATCAAGTGCTAGGATTAGGTACCATGTTTGGACATTTCTGGGTTGCTGTTAAGGAACTTGAATTAACTCAATATAACAAGGAACCTCATTATTTACGATATCCCCAGACCCAATTTTCTGGTAGCTTAAAACAAGTTCCTTAACAGCAACGCAATATTTTGTGGACATTGGGGCCCGCGTAGGTATTCCTTGTAGATGTAGAGGTCCAGGGTTATAAGGACACGGCATTTACTACAGTTCAAAACCTTATTGAAGCTCCTTGACAGCAACCCTGCCAGAAGCGCAAGCGGCCAATCTGCACTGTCTTGTTTCCGTGTTCCATCTCGCATGTATTCGCATGTGGTCCCAGCTGATCCTGAAATAGGTGGGTACCAGCGGACCCGCGCCGCGGAGTGCCGTTTAAATCATTTGCAAAATGCAAGTATAAGTCATACCGCACAGGAGTCCTGCGAAGGCATTTCGCCGCAACAAGGAATGCAAACCTTCAGCAGTAGCGACTCAGATAGACGCTACGCAAGCTAAGGGATCTCATGGCTGGATGGACCGCCATCAGGACCCGCGACAGCATGCCTCGAAGTGCAAAAGAAGCTTGACACGAGGGGTAAAGCAAGGAGGGAAACTTAGCGTTTTGGGGTTTGGGTATCAGGGTTCAGGGCTGAGGGTACATATAGTCCTCTTTGTAGGGAGCTTAGACACTAGCTCACTTAGGGTTTTGGGTTTTTGGGATTGGGGTATAAAATCTAGTAGGTACACCCGGTGAAGCTGTACATAGGTGATTGGGGTTACACCTGGACCTCGGGATGGTGAACGGAGATATTTCACGCGGATTGCACAGGAATCCCATGGGAAAGGCCATCGGCATGGAGATCTTGAACGTTTCACTTGCGAGGACGGGAACAGAAAATGGAAACGAGTATAATGGAGGACTACAAGAATTAAGGATCCATTCCTCCATTCCTAACTAACCAAAGCTAAGGCTTAGCATGCTGTGTTTGGGAGCATGCGCTACACAATGGTCTGTTTTCCTTCTCACTCTCACGACCCATACTCCTGTTCGGACAGCTGGTACTTCCAAGATCAACATGGATCACCGACCTATGAAATTGCGACTAGTAACAGAACCCTAAACCCTAAACCCTAAACCCTAAGCCTGGGGAATTATACGAATTCCAAAAGCGAGGTCGGGTCCAAATGCAGTATGACTCGCCCAGTGAACACCCTCTATACAAACCCCTAAAGATCACACGGTTTAGGGTTTAGGGTTTAGGGTTTAGGGTTTAGGGTGCCCTGTTGAGCCCTGCGAGCACAGATCAGCAGCTTTCACATGAACGACGCCTTTATCTGGTTTATAGTCCCCTTCAGTAGATAGAATATGTCTTTGGGCACATTATAATGAGATCTCCATATACTTTATATTCTATCTACTTAAGGGGGACTATAGGGTTCAGGGTCTATTGCTCGCCATGCTTGAAAGTAGGTATCCTGCCCCATCCTGACCAGGGAGAGGGCCAATGTTTAGGGTTTAGGGCTTAGTTTCTTCTACTGACTTGGGACGCTCTGCTTCTCCACCAAGGGCCGAGATGTGGCAGTGCAGACGAAGGGTGACAAAGGATTTAGGGTTTAGGGGGGGGGGGGTTAGGGATCCCCGGAGAATTCACCGAGTCCAATTCCCCGATACCTGGGTCCGAGCGTCTTCTGGGTTTAGAGCTTTAGAGTTGAGGATTTCAGGTTTAGAGCTTGTTGGCATTTAGAATTTCAAGTTTGAGGGTTGGTGCTTAGGGGTTCAGGTCAACATTCAGGGTCAGGGCTTAAGGCTTAGGACCTTCTATGAGTTCTGTCCGATTAAAGCCCTTGCACGGGAAGATCCGGTGGTACGAAGCAAGAAACTGAATTAGACCTTACGCTCTCTCCATGTCCCTAGCCTTTACACCCCGAACTCTCAACCTGAGACCAATCCTCCCATGCTGTGTCAGGCTGGCGACGTGCTTGCGGATGGCGCGTGGATGCCCGGCCGGGCTAAGGGCATGGTGCCATAGGAAGCCTCTTCAGGCTGGCACATGCAAGACAGAAAACCCAACTCACAGCGAAAAACAGGACTCGTGCCTGAAACGGACAAAAAAAAACCTGACGAGGATAAGAGCGATGAGAACAGAAATGGAGGTGGCAAAGCTTCCGATTTTGGAAATGATTATGACATCAACCCATCTAGAAGGCCATGCTGCCTGGATACTACAAGTATACCTTCCGCTGACAGCATGGAAAACTCAGTGCATCTCGACACTTGTGACCGCAATCAGAATAGCAATGGTGACTCGGGTACTGGAAGTGGCCCTGATCACAGGAAACAAGCCCACACCCTAGAAGGAACCGCCACCCCTAGCATCAAAGTTTGCCACTTTGCAGACAGATCCTGGAGCTGACACCTAAAACTTGGATCCCACGTGCAAGCCCCAAAACAGCAATCAGTCATCCTTCTTCAGAACTTCAGATCTCTTCCCCCCGAATCTGACACACCCCCGGCCCTCTAATATTCAGTATGCACCCTTAATTCATGGGTTACTTTTGAACTTAGTACCCCAGTCGCCCCCTCATAATAATTCCTAGTATTCAGCTTAATCCGGCGACCCCAAAACAAAAACGGAAAAAGGGCACTAGGGTACCCTGTGAAGATATCTGATAGTTACTAGCACATCCTCGGCTGCTGAATAACAGAGATAGGAGAGTAGAATGTCACGCGCTTAGGGTTTAGGGTTCAGGGTTTAGGGCATATTTTGCGCTGAGGCGCTTGTGGGCAAGAACACAAAGCCTGAGCGAAGTAACCCCAAAGGGCAAGAAGCAAATACAAGTTATGTGGTGCTAGTCTACGTGCTATGTCTTTATCAATCTGTGGCCAGAAGCCTTTAAGGCGTCACCGTCGCAAGATTGAATAGCAAAAGAAATGAACGCCACTGCAAGTAACGGTACAGTACAGATCCTGAAAACCCTAAGGTTCAAGCTAGAAATTGCCGTTCCAGCCGAACTCTCGAATCTTTCTCGAAATCCTCCCTCTCGGCCTGGTTAGCCCGTCGCGACGGATGCATCGGGGGAGGAGGCCTGCGGGAATTGCGACGCCCGTTGGCATCAACGGGGCACCTGAGCAGCTTTCTGCGGTCAAGGGATTTACGATCTAGGATCTCGGCGTTCAGCACGCAATGCGCTGCAGCAACGCTTTCAGGTTTGGGGCTTGAGTCTGTCTTTTTTTTTTTTGGGGGGGGGGGTCTTTTGGGATTGTGACCTAGTTAAGGTCGCTGCAAGGAAGGACCCTCAAACAGGTTCAGGTGATTCCTGTATGCTTGACATGCGACGATTTAGCATCCATTGCTCCCAAAGATGGAACGCCAACCTTCTGAGTTCCCAGACCCACCGAGGCAAACGCTACCACCACACATGGGCATGAATTTCTCCAAGATTTCCAAACAGTATAGCTTCCGCCAAGCAAGTATGCTGCAAAGGCATTTCACCGAAAAATGCGGCAGACTTTTAAAGGCAACGATTCGGATAGACTCGAAGGCCAAGTTACCCAACAAGGTGGACTACTATCAATCCAAACGTGGTAGGCCCGGAACCCTAGAACTTTGGGCTACTGGCTTTCTAGGGTTGAGGGTTTGGGGATTCAGTAGGCTACACGGCTACACTTTAGTAGGCAGGGTAATCGCGGTCATAGCCGGACCTCGGGATGGTGAAGGGAGATATTTCACGGTCATTGCACACGAAACGCATGGGAAACCCCATCGGCATGAAGGTCTTGAACGTTTCACCTAAGGTGGACCCTTTAATAATGGTATGATAGGAAGAAAACCGTAATATGATTACAATTATCCCTTATAGTCACTATTACTGGGCGGGGGGTCCCCCCTAAGTTTCACAGCCTACCTGGCGTGCAGGTCTGCCTTCTCACGACCAATACACAGTTGGACCTTGACCCGTTTTACTGTGACAAAAGTCAGACTATCAATGAAAACCCGGGGCAACTAGACGGGGTTTGGGGTCTGGGCTTAGGGCTTCGAAGGCCTGAAATAAGGCCACTGTGAGATTCGCGCACATTCATCAGCATCTGGGCTGAGGTCAGGTCCAAACGCAGAAAAATTTGCACAGTAAAACCCTCCATATAAATCTTAGAAACCCCCTAAAACCCCAGAAACCCCTGTAGAGCGAGCCCATTCAGCCGAGGTCAAGCTTTAATTTGAAGGAACCTTTCATCTGGGATCCTAGACACCTAAGTCTCATACCCTGCTACCTGGGTCCAAGCTTCTTTGGGTTTAAACTGTTTAGGGTTGTTAAAGGTTTATGGTATCAGGCTTCGAGCTTAAGGATTCGCATGTGGGTGGTTGTCAAGATTATGTCCCTTTTTGGATCCCTATTAGAATACGGCGCTTCATATTGAGGGTACCCTTAAACAGGGATCATAATTTTGACAACGACCCATGTAGAGATTGAGGTCTAGGGGTTGAAGTTTAATTAGGGGTTAGGGTTTTAAGTTCTCCGAAATGTCGAATTAACGTGAAGGCTCCCTTTGTCCAGTTTAAGCCTTAGCGCCAGGCCTCCCGCACCCAATCAGCAAGACTCATGTTATTGTCTTGTCATCATTCCCATGGTCCTTCTACAGCAATCTTGACGGCTTTAATTACTCGAAGCGGGGACTGCAACTACGGTCTCCAATGAACGCCATGCAGACACTTAGTTTAAAACGGCATGGCAAGATAGAGTTGCATTGGGCCACGCTTCACCTTTCTGTCTGCCCCGACAAAACTCCTGAAGATCCGCTGGTACGAAGCAGGAACCTGAATAGGCCCTGTGCTCCCTCCACTTCCCTTACATTCATCCAGAACTCTCAACCTGAGCCAAGCGATCCCATGCTGTGTCAGGCTGGCGACGTGTCTGCGGATGCGGCGTGCACGCCCGGCGGGGCTAAGGGCATGCTGCCATGGGCAGCCTCTTCACGAACGCAAGACAGAAAATCCAACTCACAATGAAAAAACAAGACTAGCGCCTGAAAATACATGACCACAACAACACAGACGAGGATAAGAGTGATGAGCAATGAGAACAGTAATGCTAAGCGGCAAAGCTTACGATTTGAGAAATGGGTACAACATCAACTTATCCAGATGGCCATGCGGCTTGTGTACGAGTATGCCGCGCGCTGGCAAGACGGAAGACTGAATGCTCGCAACAGTTGTGGCAGCAGTCAGAACAGCAATTGTGATGCTTATACTGGAAGTGACCCTGATCACAAGACAAACCCCACCCGCTACAGAGAATCACCCACTCTAGCATACATCAGCAGCTTGCCTCATTGCAGACAAACATTGGGCTGACACCTAAACCTGGATCCTAGCTGCATGGCCCAACAAAGCAAACACTCCTCCTTATTCTTAACAGGCCAATGTGACACACCCCCGGCATGTCTGGCCTGCACCCCCACAATTCACGGACGACGTTTGAGGATATTCGACACTAGCAGGTGGTGGGGCGTTGAGTAGTGCGCTGTGGAGATTAGAACGTCAACAGCAAAAAATTCTAAGCTGAGGCACTCCGGGGCGACGGTACACAGCCTAAGCGAAATACCACAAAAGCTACAAAATCGTACAAATTATGCTGTTGTAATACATGGCATTCTGCTAAATATTGTGTCTTTCATCCATCTGTGGCCAGATGCCCTTCAACACCAGTGCAACCTAGAATAGTGACGAGAATAATCGCCACAGCAAGTAATGCACCAAATCCCTATAACCCTTAGGTTCAAGCTAGAAACTGCCTTTCAAGCAGATATCTGGAAATCCTCTGCAGTCCGCCTGGCTAGCCCGTCGCGACGGATGCATTGGTGGAGGAGGCTTGCTGGATCTGCGGCCGCTGCTGGCATCAAACGAGCACCTCAGCAGCTTTCTGTGGACAGGGATATACACAATGTTAATATGGTAGCTTCCATATTCTTTTCCATTATCCCTACATAACCCCAATATATTATATGGTAGTTTCCATTGTCTTGTCCATTATCCCTATATAGCCTCAATATACTATATAGTAGCTTCCATGTTCTTTTCCATTATCCCTACACACTCGGGCATTCAGCACGCCAAGCACATCGGCATTGCTTTGCAGGCTCCGGGCTGCATTCAATCTGAAGATCCGGGGAGACGCTTCAGGATTGAAGGTTTGCTAGGGATTCGAAAGCCATGGGCATGTGATTGGTTCCAAAATGATGGAATGATGGTCGGCGTTTCCTCTCGAACGAAACTCTTCTAATTACAATTCTGAAGCACGTACTTCTCTAAGAGATCTGGAAAGCTCTGGACCTGCATAGAGCCAGGGCACGGGACGGGTGGACCTTGTTCCTTGTCCTGACCTTTCTTGATGTGTTGAGCGCGGTGGGCTGCGCGAAGGGCATCCACAGCAAGAAGGCCGGAGACCATGTGCCTAAGCCCAGATAGCACGTGACAAGGCTGCTGCACTCCGCAACACGTACTTAACAAACACAGGAATCATTGCTTCAGATTAAACGGCTTTGTGAAGCTTGGTTTTGGCAAGGCGCCCCAGCCACAGAGCTAGCCAGGCGATGAGAAGCTGCGTACGACTAATGATTCTGTTGCTGACCAGGGCCATGAAGATCTCCGGCTTGACTTTGGTGAGGGAGGCGACCATGACGACGGAAAGCATGAGTCCACGAAGCACGATCAACTGCATCTGGATGTCCAGAACTTTCTTCACGTGCTCGTCTGTGATGATGGCCGCAAGGTGCAGGGGTCCAGCAATGCCCACATTGAGTAAAGACCTGCGTGGGATCTGGACGGACTTTGGCAAGCTGGCCGTGGCAAGGTAACTTGACACTAAACAAAAGCCCACGAAGGCCGCTCCAAGCATGATAAGGTACACGACAGGCATTGCTAAGTGCTCCAGGGTGAGGAAAAGTCCCTGGAAGGACTCTTTGAGCTCGGATGCCATCTGGTAAACCATCGCGCTCAGGGTGTGAATTCGCTTCTCACATCCGGGCCATTTTGACCTGCTGCATTGCTTCTCGACGTACGCCATCACCGCATCCATGAGGTCGTTTTCATGTGTGACAAGCACCCCGACAATGGCTTCCGCTGCACTTTGCACTGCATCAGCCATTTCCTTTGCGGAAAATACGATGGATGCCCAAAGCATCACGCAAAAGAGGAGCAGGAGGTCAAGCATGGAATGCAATCCTAACACGAATTTCGACCATGGATGCTGGACATTTCGGCCATTAATGAGCGCCGTGGCCAAAGGAGAGCAAGCGGCAAGAAACAAAACTGCGGCCTTGGGCACCTCAAATATCAAGTTGGGACGTGACTGATACCGAGTATAGTAGCTTTGGCTTTCCGCTCCGCCTGTTGCCTCCCTGAACTTGCCCCAGGCAAAGCGCACCATTTCTGGCCAGCCCTTCGTTCGTGCGAATAGTTCGGCCATTTTTCCTTCATACTTCTTGGCAAGTTCCACGCCCAGACGTCTCAGATCCGTGGCATGCTCGAGTAGAGCCCCCTGAAACGTCCGCACCAGCATCACCGAGAAAGCAAGTAAATTGCCACTTCCTGGATGGCCCAGGCCAGCTTCCGGAGGGTCGAGCAAGGTGAAAATGATCCATCTTAGTTCTGGAGGGTGTGTCTGGTCCCATCCCCAAACTACATCAGGACTGCCGCACCGGGCAACCTTCCACAAAATGTCAGCCGAAGTCCTGAATTCGTTCCGAATCAGGGGATAGAGAATTTGTTGTTCTATGCTCAAGGTGACATTTTCTGCCTGTGGTTCTTGCTCTCCTCGTTTAAGATGTTCAAGCATCCATGACTCTGCGGCATTTTTGCCGAAGTCTGGAACTTTAAAATTCCAGAGTTCCTTTACCAAGGTGGCAGCGACGTAGCAAAGCGGCACCTCCATCATCTCTCAACTGGCAAGGTACCTTGGGCGGCAACTCTGCTTTGGACTTTCAACAGCAAGTGAGCGAGGGGTATGTCTCGCAAAATTCCACGGTTCTTCATTTCCCCTAGGTATTCCCTGAAGGCCGAAAACGAATACGAAACCCAGCCGCAAGGAGGCCGTGGCAAAGGCATGCCAAGGTAGAACAAGGGCTCAGGGGGACTTTGTAGCATGTCCATGACAAAGCCATATAAGAAGCCAGGCTTTTGCAGAAATAGCTTACGCATGCGCCAGGTCGGCCAAGCCCTTACAAAAGCAACCCACACCCTAACCCGAACTTCAGACTTCAGACTCCTACAAGCACAACCCTCAAACAGCCCAACTTTTTTGGGGTAGATTATCTTTTGTCGGCCCTGGGTTGACGATAAACCATTGGACCAGAAGTTCTAGTTTGGATTTGCATCTCAGCAAGGTGGGTAAGGGACTTGATGAATTCGGTACTAACACCATTGCTCGCAGACTTCTGGCTTGGGCGGTCGGAAAATATGTCGGAAAATGCGGGATGGCATGTTGCAAAAGCTTCGGATTCTGGTCCCAGCTGACGGAGTTGATTAAGTCTGTTTTGTGAGCGAATCTATTGGGCGGTGAGAAAATTTTGGAACGCAGCTCAGGGACTTGAATGATTCCCACAGTGAATCTAGCGCGCTATGTCAAATTTGTGGACGCGGATCAAGGATTTCTCTAATTCTGGCAGTGACTCTATTGGGGCTTTCCTGGGGAAGAACTCCTGCTAAGGGATTTGACTAATTCTGGCATTGAATTTGTTGGAATATGACATAATCTGGGACGCGGGTGAAGGAATTCAGTAATTCTGGCAGGGATCCAGGTACGGGATTTAATTCTGGCAGTCGATCTATGGGGCTGTGGAAAACTTGGGTCTTGGAGAAGAACTCCAAGTGAGTAATTGGTTAATCCTGTCGTGTTGGGCTGTGAGAAATTTTGGAGTGTTTGGCGAAAAGCTCCAAATTTGATTCGTTCTGCCAGTGACTCTATTTTGCTGTGGGAAAATTTTGGGGCGGTGCTGGGAAGAACTGCAGGAAAGGGAGTTGATTCAGTCTGTGTCTTGGGGAAGAACTCTCAAGTCGGTGCTCGAACTATGGCGCGCAGACCTTGGGCTGGCTGTCAAAGAATGTGTGAGAAAATGCGGGGTGGCATATTGCCGAGGCTTTGAGAAAATCTTTAGTCTAAACAAATCTGTCTACGGAGTTTGAGTACTTCTGGTAACCAAAGCCTTGGCTTAATTCTGGCCTCTCAAAGGCCTCCAAGGGCCACGGAGCAGCCCTCATGGCCCTCCAGGGGCCGCTCTTTCGGGGTTTTCCAGGGGCCTCCAGGGTTGTTGCAGATGTAGGGCCTCAGGGCCTCTCAAGGCCCGAGAGTTCCAAGTAGTTTGCCAGCAGGTTTAGAAGCAGGCTCTGTGCCTCCGGGCCATTGGCCAGTCTCCAATGTGGGGTATAGATCGGGGTTATATACTCACGGGCAGGCAGCGGGAGTGGATGAGATTGGACAGGACTTGGCAATACCCAATAAAGGGATTTGCAAAAAAATCCGGACCAGCCCTCAAGATCCAAGGGGGGGAAAAAATGTGTATATATATATACATATATATATATATACATTTGTGAGTGTGTTCACAAGCCAAACACACGTGTATATATATATATATTCACCAGCAAACCGCCTGAAACTCTCCTATCTGTCCCTACACGAAAAACCCTTCTAGCCAGGCTGCAAGGAAACCATGGCCAAAGGGATGCTGCGCCAGATTGCCTTTAAGATGTAGGGTTTAGGATTTAGGGTTTAGGATTTATAGGGTTTAGCATGAGTGGTCATGCAGTGTTCCCAAAAAAAAGCTTGCGAAGAAAATCCGCTTGCAAAGAGTGAGGTCATCTAGCTATCAGATTCCATTCTCTTCCTCATGACGCCACTTCTTGGGGGGTGGTACTTTTGCGAAGCCGGGACTAAGGGTTGAATGACCGCCAGGCCTGAAGAGGGCAGGCGCATTTCAAGTTGGGGGACAAGTGCTTGAAGTACCAATTGTATGTTGCGGAAACCCTCGCAGCCTCCTTTCAAACTACTCGAAAATTTGATGGATGCCTTT
Organism: Symbiodinium pilosum; assembly: GCA_905231905.1. Classification (NCBI taxonomy): domain Eukaryota; class Dinophyceae; order Suessiales; family Symbiodiniaceae; genus Symbiodinium; species Symbiodinium pilosum. The sequence continues at coordinate 12,474 of CAJNIZ010025025.1, forward strand.
CCAAGTCTAAAGTTCCCTCGAAACACGCACCTCATTCAAAGCCAAAAAAAATCTTTCGATAAAGCTGTAAGCCCAAGCCTGAAAAACTTGCTGCTGGCTTGTTGGAATTACAGAAGATTATGCCGTCTAAAGTCGATGGGTTCACATGTGACTCCCCTATGCAATCCCCTACATAACCCCCCTTTATGGAGTTCAGACTCCAAACCCTGCATCATAAACCCGATTGTATAATCCCCTAAATAACAGATCCATTCCTCGCACCAGTCAGCGGATCCTACAACAAGAGCCTGGCGGAGCTGGAGGCTCTCCCAGTCCGGATATGGTACATCCTGAAGGATGCTCTTGCCTAAGCTGTGTAACTAGGGATTAGGGCTGGGCAGGGATTAGGGCTAACTGGGGTTTGGGGTTTGGAGCTTTGGTTTGCCGGGCCTAAAGAATCAGATTAGCGAAGAATCGAATAGACAAGAAAATGGAACATCACATGGAAACTGGAACGACGAAGGGATGTAGGGTGTTGGATCTAGGTAGGTAGTTTAAGGAACACTAGTGCCATCTACAGAAATAGTCACAAGGGCTTGTAGGATATTAGCTGGTTGTAGCTTGAGGTTCCTCTACCTGGGATGAAGTTTTTGGGTTAAAGGACTCAGGATTGTTTCAGGATTGTGGATTACTGAGTGTTACGGTGAATGGGCGAAGTCTTCCACCACTCAAGACACCGAGTATACAGTGTTTCGAAGATTGAAAAAAGTGTGTAAAGTGCTACAAGATATCCCGCATCCGCAGCAGGACCTATCGGTTAAGATGTGAAAGAGTAGAGTCTAAGGTGTGGCTCTCTCTGCAGAGTGTCTACAAGTATCAGCATGATGCTGCGGAATAAAGAAACACAACACATAACACTGAATTTCTTGTTATAATCATAAATCAAACTAGTAGGTTCCCCATTTGCACCATCGAGACTTATCATGCTTGCCGGCCTCTGGCGGGTTGCGTTTAGTTGAAACATTTGAAGCCCTAAGCCCCAAACCTTAAACATTTTGGGACGTGGGCCGTGTGAGCTACAGTCAATATGACCCACATGCTTGCTGGACATGGGCTCGTACCATGGTAAACCTAACATTGACACAGCTCATGCGAGATAGATTAAGCGGACATGGGGTCTATATTAGGGGATATATTAGGGACCGTACTAAACAACAAGATGGACCCCTATATTCATTGTTAAGGCTCCCTTAATACGGCTTATACTAACACTAACTCATGTGGGGATTGCCTTCCTCGCGCTTCTTTTGAGGAAAAATGGTCGGAGTCAATCTAGCGAGCTGTAGATGTGGCTTGCTGGCTCAGGGTGTGGGTTGCAGGAATGGGTACCTCACACGCATCCTGACAAGGTTGTACAGGTACTACTCTTCGTGTCTAACGATATTGCATGACCCTGAGTAATGTCTACCCTGGGAAAACGTGGTATGCAAGTACCAAGGTCATGCGGACTTGCCAAACAACAGAATGATTTGTTTCTCGGACTGGGCAGCTTGCTCTTGAGCCCGGAACCGTAAAACTTCCTAAATGCCCCAAATCCGGGCAGCAGCAAACCCTCCAAAACCGTCAGCCCTAACAAGCCTAAGACCTAATAACAGAGAACCCTTTTTCGGCAGGTTGCCTTGCTCGTAATTAAGCCCTAAACCCCAAGCCCTAAAACCCTAACCCCTAACCCTGAACCCGAAACCGCAAACTCTGCTCTATCATCCCAACACTGCAGTGACCTTACACCTATATTAAGTTACCCGCCCTATAAACGGGTTAAGCTACCCTAAATAACCTATTTGTATAAACCCCATGTTCAGCAGGTTGCCCTGCTGGTAAACCCTGAACCCTAAAGGATTAAGGGTATAACCCTGAACTCGTTGGCAGGTTACCCTGCTGGTAAACGATGAATGGCAAGTCGAGGTCCAGCGCTGCCAAGCGAGACTCCTTCAGCAATGGGCTTACGGCCCTTTGTAGGGTTGGGGTTCCGAAGGGTTGACAGATTAGTTTGTAGATTACGGTTAAGATTTAGAACTTAGACTGTAAGGTTTTGGATTTCAGATTTTGGGTTTGGAGCTTAGAACTCAAGGCTTACGTGGGTTGAGGATTTGGGGTTTAGGGTTGAAGGTTTAAGGCTTAACGTGGGGTACCCTTGCGGACCCCTGAAGATATGTCATCTGAGAAACTCCCATAGGCAGTCTCAGAGTCTACGACCGAGAAGGATATACACATACGCATGTGTGTTTTTGTATATATTCAAGTACGTGCAGAAACCCTGCCAATGGCCATGTGCTGAAATCCTATACAACACCCCCACTCCCCCAGGAAACACCTAGATACTGCTTCTTTAGGATGTGTTTGAGCTTTACCTGAGTTTGGTGCAGGGCGCGTAGTGGGGCAGGTTCGCAACTCAAGACTGCCCACGGCTCCTTGTCACGGCCTTGCGCTCTGAACTCCAAGTAGCCAAGCGTGTTTGTCATCCTCAGCTTGAAATCAGACTGAGACCATAATAAGGTTTAGGCTTTAGGTCATAGTAATTACTTGTTGTTCCTATGGTCGTTCCAGCTAAAGTCAGTCCGGTCATCATGTCATGCTGGCTGTAGTTAGCCAAACACCTGCCGCGCACCTGTGCTTGGCATGAAATGGAGAATGATTTTTGAAGGAACGCGACTGGGCCGAATTAGCACGCAGGTGATATAGGGATTCCGTAAGCCCATATTCTCTGAGGCATCGGAAACATCGCAAAGCACAAAGAAGTGGTTCACAGACCGGCTAAACCCTAAACCCTAAATAGTAGTTTCCATTTTCTTTTCCATTGTCCCAATATAACCCTCATATTCTATCTACTTAAGGGGGACTGTATGATAACTGTTACAGGGGTGGGGGGAGGCCACCTGAGGAATTGGCATCCAAGGCTCACTAACCCAATCAACAGCACCCCCAAGGGCACCGTGTCTTCCGGGCGCGTGTGTTGGCCAAATCTGACCGCTTCTTGGATCTTGTATGTGTGCCAGGTGATATTCACCTGGGTTGCTGTCAAGGAACTCAGGTTAAGATACCACAACGGGTACATAAATAGTAACAGTAGTACTAATAATGACAATACAAATTGAAACATCCATATAATAGCTTAAATCAAGTTCCCTAAGTCCCTATAATGCCCCAGTTTCCATTTCATTTTCCATGTTCTTTTCCATTTGATTCTCCATTATAGGGGGATAGAAAAGTAACTCAAATTAAGTTTCTTAACAGCAATCCAGTCACCCAGCTGGTGAGCCAGGCAAAGACCCCCAATCCCACTTGTGCGGCCTGGGCCATGGGCAAAGAGGCATCGTGCAAGCTGGGACTGGGATTTGTCTTTGGGACTGGGTTCAAGGTTTAGGGTTGAGGGTTTTGGGGCTTAGGCTTTTGGGGGTGAGTTTAGGGTTTAGGGACTGAGGGTTTTGCGGGTTTGGGGCTTAGGCTAAACCCTAAACCCTAAACCCTAGACCCTAGACCCTAAACCCTAAACCGTATTCCCTCCCATGCGTCAGGAAGCTCCAAGCATCCCTAGACCACTCCTGCCTTCATGACATTCCCGAAGTTCATGATGGAGAACCTGGGTTGCTGTTTAAGGAACTTAAAATTAAGTTACCACAATGGGTTTAGGGTTTAGGGTTCAGGGTTTAGGGATTTAGGGTTTAGGGTTTAGGGTTACCATAGTGGGTATATATAGTAAGTAAGAGGGTTTCCCCCATATAGTAACTTAACTTAAGTTCCTTAACAGCAACCCAGGAACTTCTGCCACGGGAGCTCGGATTTCGATGGAAAGAACGTAGAAAGGATCCTGAAAAGTAGAAAGCTCAAAGCTTGGGCCAGAACCACCAGCGGGCGCAAATGTGTAAGCTGCCAAGGAAAGAGGTTGGGGTTTGGGGGCTTGGGGCTTGGGGCAGAATAGGGTCAGGGTGGGCTTGGGTTTAGGAAATGCTCAGGGTTTGGGTTCAAGATTTAGGGTTTGGGGCGCATGGCCATGCAAGCTGATCAAAGCAAATGCAAAAGAGCTCCGCACCAGACCGCAACTGAAGCATGAGCCACAGAATCAAGCGGCCCCATAGAAAGGCACTAGTTTCCCTAAATAGGGGGGAGAAACCCCCAATATGAATCTTCGTGCAGGCCTTGCACGTCACGGATATGGCAATCTTTTTGCTGCGACTTCTGACTCAGAGCTCGCGAGCTTCGGGGGAGCGCAGCGGCAAAGGAAGTGCCATCCTGGTTCGGGGCTTTGTGCATGGGATGTAGGGTTTAGGGCTTCGGGTTTAGGGTTTTAGGGGTTTAGGGTGTCGGTAGGGTTTAGGGCTTCGGGTTCAGGATTTTTGGGGCTTAGGGATTAGGGTTTAGGGTTTCGGGTTTAGGATTTTAGGGGAGGGTTTAGGGGTTCGGCAGGGTTTTGGGGTTTAGGATTTAGTTTAGGGATTAGGGTGAGGTGTGGAGTTTGTACTAAGGTTCAACGGCTGAGCTTCGACAGCTGCAGGCCTGGCATTTTGCTTCAAGCCTAATTCCCCTCCCCCTTGTATTAAAACCACCCACCCCCCTCATATTAACAAATACCCTCAATACAATATAATCTGCCACAATGGGAGCTGCGGCGTAGGCCCCCGGCCCTGCGCAGTCCAAGTACTTGCGGAGCAATACTTTACTTAAGTGCCCACCCATTTCTCTGCGCAAGTATTGCTGCAACTAGCCCTAAACCCCAAACCCTAAACCCCAAACCCCAAACCCTGAACCCTAAACCCTACACCCCAGACCCTAAACCCTAAACCCCAAACCCTAAACCCTAGGTGCACGCAAATGCCATGATGCATTTAAAGGCTGCCTCACCCAAAGGCCGCAAGGCTGGAGTTTACGGGTTGAGGGTTTAGGGCTT
>CAJNIZ010025036.1:0-21832 GCA_905231905.1 Symbiodinium pilosum
GGGGGGGGGTGACCAATTATACCGCTGAGTAGTTTTGCATCAGAATATATGCCATCCAGAAACAACATCCAAATTCCAGTCCATGCAGGCGAATCTTTTGAGCCTCCTGAACTGGATGCCCAACTCCAAAAGATATACTGTACGCATGTTGTATGCCAAAAGCATCTTTGTACAAGGTGACACTGTCCTCCAAATCCCAAAGCCCCTAAAACGTAATCCTAAACCCACACCAAACCCTAAACGGTAAGCCCTTCCAAGCCGTACATCCTACTAAGCAACCCACATCCTAAACCCGAGCACTAGCCCCCAACCCACAAATCCCAAGCCCTCAACCCTGTACCCTACACCGCAAAGGTACTCCAAGACCCACACTGTTCAAAGCCGTTTACAGTCCCAGGTTTTTACCATTACACGTACAATTACAGAGGGTTTGGGGGTCATTTTGCCTTAGGTATGTCTAGTTAAGAAAAAGGAACACCGGGTAATTGTAACTTGTGTTGTCTTTTCGGTTTCGAATTGGAGTTTGCCATAATGGCGAATTCGCATGGAACATTGAATGGAAACTAAGATAGCCTGAGCCCCCATAGCCCTAAACTCTAAACTTCTAAACTCCGAACCCCTAAACCCTGAAACCCAAAAAACTCCGAAAACCCGGAACCTGCACCTAGACCCCAAACCTCCTATGAAGGGCCCGTAAGAGCCCCCCGCATTGTGGGAAAGACCCAAACTTCTCAGATGCGGAAATTGGGATCCAAAGGTTTCACCTGGCAATCTGTCGGTGAGGAGAAATAACGTGCTTAGTGTCTGGAGGGGCTGGGTGGTTTAGGGTTTGAGGCTTGGAGTGTTTGGGGTCAAGATTATGTACGTTGTCCTGCTTCTTGCTTGTGTGTTCGTGGTCGTGGCTTTTCCATTTGGCATTATCTAAGGGAGCAGATAATTTTGTGAACCATTACTCTTCTTAGCCTCTTCCCCTCATTGCCGAGCTTCTGCTGCTTTGGCATTGTTTTTATTGCTCGCTGCGCGCTGAACTTCAGTTTGACATTCTAGCGCTGCCTGAAGTGTGCAGTCAGCAGCAAGCCCTCGAAACACCCAAGCCCTCAGCCCTAAACCCTAAACAAGGCCAGACAGCATCTCAAGAATCAGTGAGACCCAGTTGAATCATGGGTTCCCCTACCACCCTCCCCACCTTGTTTTAGGGATTCAAGGTTTATATAGAGTTTAGCGTTTCCCGTAAAGCAGAATTATTTAGGGATGATTGGGGCTCATAAAGCTCTGAGCACCTAGGGTTGAGGGTTTTGGGCTCATACGCCTCGGCTAAACCAGTGTTGAACGGTACGTGAAAACACTACATCGTCGCGTCTTACACGGTTTAGGGTTTAGGGTTATATGGTAGTATTTTGGCTTTTCAGGTCTATCTTTGATGGGAGTTTATATACAGGGCATAGAGCTTGACAAGGTGGCTTTCCCGCCTACATCCAGAGCTACGGCTCCAGTACAAGGAAACCGAAGCGGCGGTATGTCGCCCCGCAAAACATGAAGCCCCTAAACCCTAACCCTAAACCCCTAAAGCATCTAAAAAAGGGTGAAGGCTGCTGCGCTTCGGCCCTGTTGATGGTAATATCGTGGGGTCATACAGGGGTTATATTGGGATAATGGAAAATAAAGCGGAAACTACTATTTCAGGCTTTAGGGTTTAGGGCTTGAGGCGTAGCATTCGTTGGCAGCGTGTGTTGGTTGTGGATGGAAGCCATGCACGCGCGGCACCTTCGTGTCAGCCCCACCCCAGGTCACCCGGCTCTAAAGCTTGGAGGAGAACTCACACAACACACACAAATCAAGATCCATCTCAGGCTTAGCAAAGCCCTCAATTAAGGCTTACTTAATTCATGAGAGATGGATTTTCAAGGTTTCAGGGTGAATTTTGTAGATTTTCAAGCTAGATTTCCAAGCCTGGAACTCCAGCTTTCGAGGTTTGGAAGATGGGGTCTGGAGCCTGGTCCCTAAACCCCAAGCCTAAACCCCAAACCCTAAACCCTAAGCCACTCAGACCTTGGACCTGCAAGGTTCCCTTGAACCTTGCACTGAGAAGTTACTTTGAATCTATTTCATTCTGGACCTTAGGGGGGTGGGGTTCTCTATATACAAATGCATTGATATATTACTAGGTCCCCGTTCTGCATAGGTTACCCTAAACCTTAAGCCCTAAAGTTATACCTGGGCCCCAAAAGTCTGTGAAATAATGGCCTTTATGGCTATCATTAGGGGTTTAGGGCCATTATTTTACATACTTTTCGGGTTCAAGCAATAGCAAGCCCTAACCCCTAAACCCTAACCCTTAAAGTTGTAGCAGTACGGCTAGGCTTGGAGATACAGCCGTTCCCCAAGCCAAGGTTACCCGTGTGGAGCGGAGCCGAGCTTTGGGAGTAGTCACACGCGGATAAGGGTTAAGGGTTTAGGGTTAGTTTTTCTGGTTTCGGGTTTGGGCCTAGCGTCGCGCCCAACGTTAAGGGCACGGCGCGTTTAGGCTGTAGGAGAGCGACTCTGAACAGTAGGGTTTAGGGTTTAGGGCGGGACCATCAACGGAAGCCAAAATTGAGTTTTCAGAGCGGCCGACTTCCTGTAATTTTCTGTGGTGCGCGAACAAGGTGAAAACAAGAACCCAAAAACCTGGGCTCATGACCGCTCCGCTCAGAGACACATGGAACCTTGAACCCGCACCCTTTTGAGCAACACTCGTCCATGGGTAACGTTGGTGAAGGCAAATCTCCGGCCTTCAAGCCCGTTGTCGCCCTGCTCGAAAATGTCTTGAAAAATCACGCGCAGTTGTGCATGGAGCTGCGGGCAACCGCTTTCAGTACCAACAAAGCGGTACAGCAGCGGCTGCCATCGACAACTTGCGTTCCTGTGAGGGTTATCTGACAGTGCATGCTGACGAGGCTGGGCGGTGCTTGTGCCCAAAATTTGCATCGGGAGGTGAAAACGGAAACAGGCAAGTATGTGGATCTTCCGCATTTCTTTGACGCATGGAGGTGAATTTTCTCACACAAACAAGCAGATTTACGGACAGCGTTTGGTGAAAGAGCGAGTTAACAAGCCCGTGGACAGCGTCCACATAGAAGACCGCGGGCACGCCGGTCGCGAGGGAGTGGCTTCGAAAGCAACCCCCCCCGTACAACATGCTGTCGTGGAAGGCGAAACGATACTCCAAGGCCGAAGAACAATTGATGGCCTCAGATGTGGATGGCCTCTTGCAATTGACGTGGAAGGTGATTGAGGTCTTCCCGGGGTGCTCAAAGAACACGGGTAAATCCTGCAAAAACTGCACGCAATCCACAGGTCTCTTGGACGCAAAAAGCGCCAACAAATGCTGCGCGTCTTTTGCCAGAACGCGCGTGCGCAATTCAGTTGTGCTTGGCGAAGCCGGAATTGCTGAGACACGGCGCAACAAAAGGACAGCGCAATTAGAAAAAACTGATGCAGGCCAGGCCGGCGTTTGCGACACGCGGGCGTCATCGTACGTGATGATGGCGGGGCCCTGGCGCACATGTGCCATAAAATGCTGCCCGTGGCGTGTGATGGCCCCGGTGAATTCCAGCTTCACACCTGCCACAATCAGATGCAAATGTTTCGAGCGGTCGCTGGACCTTCTGGCAAACGTTTCACATCCAACAGCAAACAATCAGACAAACTGCTCAGAGCTCGACGCAAAACACGCGTGAGCTTCAAGCCACACGCGCAAGTTGGAACTTTAAGACCGTCAGGGACAAGCACCTTCTCTTGTTCCAGGTAAACAGACAGAACTTGTTCGAGGCATGCCGAAGCGGGCACGTTTCAAAAGTGCGCGTGCTCAGTTCCGGACTGGGCAAACCCCTGGCTGAAAGAGACTTCGGTTAGAGGTTTGGGTTCAGTAGGTGTCTTGTGGGGCTACCTTAAACCCCTACAGACTATTGAACCCCAAGCCTAAACTCTAAAACCTAAACCCTACAGTAAATCCTAAAACCTAACCCCTTTTCATCCTTCAAGTCTGCTATATGAACCTCCATGTTCAATGATGAGGCTTTAGGGTTACTACTCGAAGGAAGTAAGTGGTTAGGGTTTAGGGTTTAGGGTTTGGGGTTTAGGTTTTCGGGTTTGGTTACCCTAAACCTCAAATAGGGCTTGGTGCAAGCGCATGGCATTTTGCAACCAAGATGCCACCGGTGGATGTGACAGCTTTCGCATACCTTCCCAAACAGGAAACTTACAGTAGGGGCTGGAGGTCAGGAATCACGATGGAAGTTTAGGGTTTAGAGTGTGGGGATACTATCCCCATAAAGGAGAACCAAATGAGACGTGAAACGGAAACGTCGTTTCTATCGAATATAGGGATATGGAGTTGGTCTGAAGGTACACTGAAACGTGTGTAGGGGTCCTTGAGGTCTATAAGGATAACTATAGAGGAACATATCTTCCATAATGGCCCTGTTGGACACAGGAGATCAGCTACCCAAAGCCCTTAAAAAACCCTAAACCTTTAGCTGAAAAGCCAAGAGCCGAAGCCTAAACCCCTAAACCCTAAACCTCTACTTGGAGGCCCATGGGGCTTGGTAACTACTTATAACTGGGATTATAACCCCAGCTATAAGTGGTCACTAAGTCCCATGGGCCTCCAAGTAAACCCCTAAACCCCAAACCCTAAACCCTAGCATTTCTGCTTGGCTGGCCTCCTCTTCAGGTAGCGTTTGAGTTGAGGGAACGGTTTAGGGTTTTGGGTTTAGGGTTTAGGGTTTAAGCTCTATTCAGGGTTTTTGTGTAGGGATGATAGGAGCCATAGTCTCAACTCCTAGTCTCCCCCTTAAAAACCCTGCAATAATCCCCCATATAACCCCCCCATTGAAAGGGTTTAGGGTTTAGGGTTTAGGGCTGAGGGTTTAGGGCTTATTTCTGGGGGATACTAGGAGTTAAGACCCTAAACCCTAAACCTGATGGCTAAAATAAAGGGGGATACTGTTGATGGATGAAATCTTGCACCACCTAGGGGCCCTAAATTACTGCAATTTCTAGGACTTCAGGGACTTAAGGTGGTGCAAGATTTCCTCCATCAACAGTACCACTATCGCTTATTGTAGCGATCATGTAAGTAGGGATACGCTTAGGGCCCACCACCTTGATAGCCTGTTCTCTTCAGGACCGGTACTGGTCCCTTAGCATCAATCATGACCCTAAACCCTCAACCCTAATCCCTAAGCCTTAGACCCTAAACTCTAAACGGGATTTCAGGTTATGGAGCTTTGCTTAGATCAGGAAGTGCAAAGGCCTCGGACTCGGAATAGGTATCAAGATTGTTTCGCGGGCTTCTTGAGGTTCGCTGGACCCTGACTATACAAGGAATTTAGGACCACCATGTTGGTAGCTTACTATTCAGGCCCCAACATTAATGCTTGGGGCTTAGTGTCCAGGGTATTAGCCCTAAACGCTGAACATGGTTTTCAGGGGATCTGGCTTAGGAATTGAGCATCCCGCGCCACCTGAGATGCTGGGCTCTCGTTTTGCAAGGTTTACTGGCTTAGGGTATAGTAGAATATAGTGTGCAGTGTAGGACGTGTAGGGAGGGTGGTGTTTTAATTTTTGGATGTTAATTTGAAGGGCCTTTGTCACTAGATTAAAGTCTGCGATTTATACTTGAGTGGTTTATAATGAACTTTCAGAACAAATCACCCCAAAACATGACCCTACTTGGAGGTCCGTTGTACTTATAACCTTCTTAGAAGCTGCAGTTCTAGCCTAATCATAAGTCCATAACAACAATTATTAAGTAGGTTATAAGTACAACGGACCTCCAAGTATACCTTGAATCCTAGTTAAGGGTTTAGGGCTTCGGCCGCGCTGCAACTTCTACCAAGCCAGCGCTGGATCAGGCTCCACATTTTCGAAACGTAAACCGATCTCCAAACCTAAAAACTCTGCCATTTCGTGGTGGGGGTTAGTAGGGAATAAGGGAATATGTAAAATGGGGATCATGTTCCCTTATTCCCAAAATCCTATACCCTATAGGGACTATATTCCGTTATTCCCTACTACAAACAGCCAGCAAGCTCTTTGCGGGCGCCTTGCATGCTAAATGTCAGGCTATCCCCGCTCCCTCCCAACGGGTTTAGGGTTTACTCCCTCGAAGGTACTGCCTTCAAGAAATATCACTCTGAGTGCACTCACACACGCACGCCCGCTTGAGAATAATAATAAGGGGCCAATGTAATTACCCACTACATATTGAAGTCTATTTGGGGTACCGATTACGATAATCATACAGAGAATACGGACCATAATATTGATACTGGTACCTATCTGTATCTCGACCCTGACATTACTGCGTGTCAGGCCTAACCCTCCATACTCAGGGAACATTTCCAAGTCAGGACCCCATGTGAACTAAGAAAAGGGAAGGTCCAGGGCACTCTCAAAACAAGGCACATTTTTTCAAGCCCTTACCTCAAAACCCTGAGCTAGACAACTCAAACCTTTAAATCCCAAAAGTTCAGAACATCCCAAACTACAGTCCAAATGCTGCAGAACCCTACATACAATCCAGGGCATAGTCGCCTGACGCAGTTTTCCGCTGCAGCAGTTTGGTCGAATGACTCGGCGCATTGAGAGTGGGACTTCGGAGAACGCGAACCCCTAAACCCTAACCCCTACACCCTGAACCCTGACCTAAACCCTAAACCCTAACCCCTAACCCCTAAACGCCTAAACCCTATAATCCTTAGCCATGTCTGGGGCTTAGAGCGTTGTGGGTGGTGAAATAGATGATAGGCATGGGAATGACATGGCCACTCCATAGGGACACGATAAATCCCTTTAAAGGGGGTATATAGAATGTTTATGTAGGGTTTAGGGTTTAGGGTTTGGGGTTAAGTTCAGGTATTCATGCTCTTGTGATTTGAGCTATAGCCTAAACTCCTCGTACAAGTATCCCCCTTAATACGCCCTATAATACTCCCCTAGATACACCCTAAACCCTAAATCCCCTAAACCCCTATATAACCCCCCTTTCAGGAGTTTAGACTATAGCTCGTTCAGGTGCTCGGCCTGAATTTGCACAGCTTTCCTTCTGCAATAACCAAGGGAGCAAACTTCAGTTTCCTGCGCAAAGGGGCTTTAGGGTTTAGGGTTTAGGGAACAGCAGTTTTTGTATTTGACGTAAAAATGCTTTTCGCGGCAAACCTTCCAAGCACTAAGAAACGAACAAAGAAGTCGTGAGACTACATGGGGGATTGTCAAAATTATGGTCCCTTTTTGGGTCCCCTAAATTAGGCCCCGTATTAGAATAGGGACCCAAAACGGGACCATAATTTTGACAATCTGCACATTCGTAGTATTGGTGGAGTTAGTGGAAATTTGGAATATGAGGTCCATTGCATGGAGTATTCAACACCAGGGTGGGTGAGGGGATGTTCACTGTGATGCTTGCCTTGCCGCCTGTACCTTTTTTAGGGTAGCTCATTTCAAGGTGGTTGGGTAAAGGGGGTCTGGTTAGTAATGCTGGCAGCAGCTTCTTCTGGGAGCAACAAATCGCAACATCTGTCACACCAGGAGGAGACAAATACGTATCCCTAAGGGTCCAAGGACCCAAACAATAGGGTTTTAGGGCCCAAATACCATAAGTACTCTAGTATTTGGGCACCAAAACCCTATTGTTTGGGTTGGACCCTTAGGGAAGTCCTTTACCCAATAACTTTGGAATCTGCAAGTATACCTATGTAAACAACGTGGCCCCACCCTGTACCATACGCAGAAGCAGCCCCGCAACAAATCACAGACAGACACGTCTCCTCCCCCCCCCACCAAAACTGTGTAAAGGTTGAACCCACGAACCCGAACAGTGGACCTTAAGCCCCCTACGGTTTAATGCGTAGGCTTTCGGTTTTGCCCTCCACGCTACCGTAAACCCCCCAACCCGAAGCTCTAACCACTAAGAGCTAGATGAGCCATAATCTAAACTCCTTAAAGGGGGATATATAGGGGATTATATAGGGGACTACTATAGGGGACATTAAGGGGGATACTAGGAGTTTAGACAATGGCTCAGATGACTTCCCCGTTAAGGTATGTAGAGCAACAGCCAGGTCGTATCCTGGTTTAATGTCGCCAATCTTAACTACTTTGGGTCTTGGCGACCTGTATACGTGAAAGGAATCATGTATATAACTAGGTCCCTAAACCTTGACACGTCTCTTCCCAAACCCTAAACCCTTTTAGGTGCCTAAACCCTTTTAGGTCCCCAAACCCTAAACTCTTTTAGGTCCCTGAACCCTAAACCCTCTTGGGATCCAGGTTTTGATTGACCAAGATGCTGCTGCGTCTGCCCATCCACACACGTACCACAGCCTTGCCGCCCCGCTGTGTAGGGTTTAACGTTTACGGTTTGGGGCTTAGATCCAAAATGCTTACCAACCATGGGGTCCTTCTACTTGGGCTTACCTGCGAATACAATAGGAATTAGAGTTTGGGACTTAGGGCGTTGGAGTGGTTTAGGGCTGAGGGGCCTAAATAATTGAAAGACGGTCTCTGGGTGTGTTATACAGCTGTTGAATCGTTACAGTGGAATAACATTGGCTATTATTCAGACTTCTACATCATGCTTATAGGGCTTTAGGCTGAGAACGCCTTGGCTCGCAGTATGAGACTATTCGGATAAACGATTTTGGGTTTAGGGTTAGGGTTGGCATGGCTTCGGGTCGGGGGCTGGAGATTTAGGGTGTAGGGTCTGGGGATCGGCGGCTGTCATAAACTCCACATGATTTGCAGTATAGGTGTTAGAAACAGGGAGGCCTGATACGTACTAGGCCTTTCAAAGCAAAAGGGCCACAATGAAGGCATCATCATCATCATCATCATCATCATCTGCCTAGCCCGCGCAACAAAAGTAATATTGATATGAACGTCAACAACGCTTCTATCGCTTATCGCGCCGAACCGAACTGAAGTGAACCGCAGATTCAAGCACCGCCCGGTACCGTACCGAAACCCTCCATCCAGTCGTGCACCACCCTTGATCACCCAAGGCCTGCATCCAGTTCCCCCCTCCTTTCAGCCCTGCCCTCCCTTCCCCCAACCCACACCCTAAACCCTAAACCCCTCAACCCTAAACCCTAAGCCCCTAAACCCTAAACCCTCCAACAACTATCCCATCCTAGCCCCTCTCCTCCAGGAGGTTGGTTGGATGGAGTTGCGAGCCTGAACCTTACCCAAAAGGAACATCATCACCAAGGTACTTGGAGGTCCGTTGTAACTATAACCTGCTTAGTAACTGCAGTCATAGCTCTATTATATCTAGGCTAACTGTAGCTATGGGACTTATAATTAGGTTATAACTACAGCTATTAAGTAGGTTTTAATTCCTACGGACCTCCAAGGTAAACGTCGGTAAGCCCAAACTGAACCCGATCACGGGATAGTAGTTCTATCGGACCTATATAATCACGCACAATCCTAAACCCCAGACCTTTTCTTTGACCTTAAGCCCCAAATCCCAAAGTCTAGGCCTAGCCTCAAACTCAAGTCAACCCTATAAGCATAATTCCAGCAGCCTCCTTTCACAAAGTGCATGATGGGAGGCCTCAACAGCGGTGGATTTAGGCATTGGGGGGGGTGTAGGGAGGGAGCGGAGGGGCTGTGGGTTAAGGATTTCAGGCATAAACCCTAAGCTCTAAATCGCGGGCTCGCAGGAGGGACCCCTTGAAGGGACCCCTAATCCCATTACCTTCTATTACCCCAAAGTACTAGGGCTTGGGATTTAGGGTTTAGGGTTTCTATAATATACTATAATATGAACCCTAGTTCCTTCAAGCAACTTATACAAGGCTTCTACACGCCCTATATGATCCCGGGGTTCGTCCCCATGTTGACCCCCATAACCTGCAGGGCGGGTCATGCTAGACCCCTGATTTATAAACCCCTTCCCCTTAATATGGATTATAGTAGGGATCCTAATATTCAGGCCCTTAAGAGGAGGCGGGTTACGAATTAGGGGTCTGCAGCTGTTGGGTTTACGTGGAGGCTGGTGGGAGTCAGTAACTATTCATAAGTGGGCTTCTAACCCTAATCAAGAATGGGAGTAACCCATGAAGAACAGCTAGTGGTTTTAGAAGTAGGGAAAATAAGCCCTGGAAGTGCTGCCTTATGGGAGGCCTATGTGAAATTGTTAGTCCAAGGGAAATGCGAACCCTTAACCCCCAAAGCCCGAAACCCAAAACCTCAACGACCCTGCGCATGCCTCCTGACCCCCCTGCTTCAGTAAGGGTTTCTGGGCAAGAAGGTGCGTGCAAAACCCAAAACCCGGGTCCGCATGCGCACGCTAAAACAAATTCTGAAATCCCGGACAGGGTCACTAATGACCTTGAGAACCCCTGCAGGTCTTGACAATGCCTTTTTGGTGGTCTCTAGTCTCTTGTACATAGGTTTTTTGCGCAAACTTATTGTAGCCTGGTAAACAGGCAGGGTATAAGTTAGGTAGACCCCCACCCACTAATAGTGACTATAAGGGATAATGGTAATATTGGGACCCTCTTATATTCCTATTGTACCGTTATTACAGAGTGAGGGGTCCACCCAAGGTATACGCCGCAAGGTAAATTCCCTACACCCTGCCATTTGGTTTCCTAAACCCTAAACCCAAAATCCTCAAAGCTGCAACATACAGTACGATCCGGAGCGTCCCGAGCCTCAAACTCCTGAAGCCTCAACCCCAAGCACCCTGTTTAGGGTGGTTAGGGTTTAGGGTGACTAAAGCCCAGAAAGTACACCAAGAACCCCAAACGCCTTAAAGGGCTTAGGATGCCGAGTCTACATGTTGTAACTATTCGGGAAGCATATTTCAACGGCCCTGTAGACCCTATAAACCTTAAACACAATAACCCAGAATCCTAAATCTAAACTGTAGGCCTGAAACCCCAGGCCCTACACCTTAAACCTGAAAATCATATCAACTCTCAAAGCCAAAATGAACCATCTTTCATCAGAGCTGCCTTTAGCCACCCTAAACATACCCCGAACTCTGGGATGCTCCGTGACTCCCAGCTGACTCTAGTCCCCCTTAAGTACATAGACTATGGGAATTATATTCGGATCATGGGAAAGAACATGGAAACTACCATTTCGGTCTTAGGGTTGAGGATCCCCTCAAGTAGATAGAATATGGCGTTGGGTATATGATAATAAGATCCCCATATACCCCATATTCTATCTACTTACGGGGGACTAGACCCTTTGGCCTAAGGAGGTTGCCCTAAACCCTAAACCCTAAACCCTAATCCTAAACCAAGGTACTCTGGCTCTCTGTCGTACTCCACTTGGTAGGAATAGAAGAGCGGCGTTCCCATGATCCAGATGGGTCCTGAAGCATGGACCATGGAGGAAGGGCTATGCTCGGGTTTAAGTAGCTTGTAAACCCTAAGCCCTAAACCCTAGAGGTTCTAGGGTCTGGGTTGCTTAGCTTCAGCTATCAGGTGTTCAAAATTGAGGGCTATAGGATTCGGCAGTCAGAGCTCGAGATGTACTGACATGTTCCCATATTCGGCCGCCTCGAACATTTAAGGGCTGGGAAGCCAACAAAAACAAAGCCCTGAAACACAAATCCTGCATCTTTAGCACATTGGGATTTCTGTCTTTTCAGTCAAGCTTCACTCATCCCTGAACTTTTGGCCCTGAACCCCAAACCCCAAAGGCCCTACACCCTTTCATGAAAAGGAAGGGTCGGGTGCGGGAGTGTCGTGGCTCTGGGATCCCAGGTGGATAGGACTTTTCGGGTTAAGGGTTTAGGGTTCACTTGTTTAGGGTTTACCTAAACCCCAGAAGTATGTAAAACATGACCCTAAAGCCCTAAGAATAGCCATAAAGGCCATTATTTTGCCTACCTGTGGGGTCCAGGTAGGATTCAGGGTTTAAGGCTCAGGGAGATTCATCAACCCCTACTCACAGAGGCTCGGGGGACTTAGTAAATACTTAAGGGTTTAGGGTTTAGGGCTCTTACCCCACTTCTAGGTAGGGTTTTAAGCCCAGTTATACATGCTTACTACGTCTCATGAACCTTGAAGTAACAACCCTGACTGAAAAGCCTAGTTACAAGTGCTTCCAATATACCCTAAACCCTAAACCCTAAACCTAATATACAGGAGCAAAGAATTGCCGACTTCGGACCCTGAAGTCTGTAACCTACTCTGGGCCATGTTGATGATGACTGTGGGTGGCGGAAATCTTGCTTCACCATACATACCACATGCCATAACTAGGAATTGCTGTACTTTGTGGATGCTAAGCGGTGCAAGATTTCCTCCATCATTCTACAATGCGCGGCCCTATATAGACAGAGCAATTTTCCTTATTCTTGTTGATGTGGTTCTGCGTTTTTAGGGTAGTATCCCTAATGCCTGCCCCCCTCCCCACCGTTCTCTTCTACCCTAAACTTACTGCGGGGCTGAAATACTCCTAAAGTTCACGAATAAAACAAAACTGCATAGCCCCTATATAGCCACTATAACACTGTAAACCCGCTGCAACCAATCATGTAAGCCCAACATCCACCGACTCTAAACCTTAACCGCCCCCCTAAACCCTCAACCTCAAACCCTTCAACCCTAAACCCTAATTTTTTTTCAGCTAAAGTGGCCGTTCTTTAGCGTCTCGTACTGCATGGGGCTGAAGCCAGGCATACACACCTGGGTTGCATACTTGAGTACGCGAAAAGTTCCGGGTTTGTCATTTTCCATTGTCTGTGCCATTCGGTTATTCACCGTTTTGATTGTTAACATAGGCCTCTACACCCTCATCCCAAACCTTGAACCCTATTCCCCAACCATATTCTGATTCTTAGGGCCTCCCCTCCCCCTAACAATAAGCCCCCCACCCTCCAAAACGCAAGCCCCCCGACTATAGCGCCATACAGGGATTAAGACCCTAATCTCTAAACCCCAACCCCAAACCTGATCTGGGTGGCACTTTGGCATCATTTTCAAGTTTCCTTATCTTTTCAGAAGGGTACCCTAAACTCTAATACCCCAAGCTTAAACTCTAAACCGTTGGTTTGACTCTACTGGGTTGTTGTTAAGGACAGAGCACCAATTTGCTGGAAAAAACCCAAACCCTAAACCCTAAACCCTAAATCCTAAACAAACCCTCAACCCTAAACCCCTAAACCCTAAACCCTAAACCCTAAACAAACCCTCAACCCTAAACCCCTAAACCCTAAACCCTAAACCCTAAACCCTAAACAAACCCTCAACCCTAAACCGCTCCGCATGTACCCAGCATCCTCTTGGGCTCGCAGACCCTACAACACCCTAAATCATCCTGCTAAACCCCCAAACCCTAAACCCTAAATCCTAAACTTACTGGGGGATAGTAGCATGTAAGGGAGTATACTACATAGGGCTTAGCACTGTAGATTCCTATATTTCCCGGCGAACCACCGGTAAGCAAACTCTAGACCTGAAGCCTAAACCCTAAATCTGGGAGACCCTAAACTGGGTTGCTGTTAAGGAACTTAAACTAAGGTACCATAATGGGTATATATAGTAACTAATAGGGTTTCCCCAATATAGTAATTTAATTTAAGTTCCTTAACAGCAACCCAGTAAACCCTGAATGATGAACTCTCATCCGGGACCCTAGACCCTAAATCTGGTAGACCCTATAGTCCCTCTTAAGTAGATAGAATATGGGGTATTTGGGGATCTTACTATCATGTGCCCTAAAGCCATATTCTATCTACTTAAGGGGGGGCTAGATACCCCCAACCCTAAGCCCTAAACCCTAAATGCTAAATCCTAAGCCCTAAACCCTAAACCCTAAATCCTAAACCTCAAACCCTGTTTGCTTTCCAGGCCGCGTTTTCCTGGGTCACGGTAATAACCTCGATAGGGAGGTATCCCATCAGATGCTCAACCACCTGCTGCAGCAGGTTTGGGGTTGGGGTTCAGGGTTTTCCAGTTTGGGGCTTAGGGTTTAGGGTTTAGGGTTTAGGGGTTGGGGTTCAGGGTTTTCCAGTTTGGGGCTTAGGGTTTAGGGCCTGTGGGATGTCAGAGTTTAGGGTTCAAGGTTTTAGGGTGAAGGAAGCCCAACAAGTCGTCAACATGAGTCTTGTATAAACCTACACCCTAAACCCTAGAGGGACATATGATGGGTTTGAGGCCTCGGGGTGTAGGATTTAGGGTGTAGGGTTTAGGACATCCTCCCTGCGAAGCCCATGCAAAGCATCAGTAAAAGAGCTTGTGCCCTTACAGAAGGCTTATATACCCTAAACCCTAAACCGCGAACCCCTAAGGTTGAGGGTTGAGGGTTCAGTGTTTAGGGTTTCTGGAAAACCTACCCATCCTTAGACATCATGGTCGCTGAATCCTGGAGCCCATAGATCCGCAGACCGGGAAACAAGACCCGCTTGATCGAATGCAGAACAATATTCTGGGCTGTTCTCTGCTATCCTGCTAGACCTTTGACTTTTGATACCAAAAACACAAAATGTAAAGTGCCAATATAATAACGAACCAAGTCAGGCCCTAAGAGGAAAAAACAGATCTAGACACCAAACACCCTGAGCGTCTCAGAACCCAAAACCCCGTAAATCCCCAAGGCCCCAAGACCCCATCACCAATCCTCCGAAACCCCAAAACCCCCAAAACTCATGAGCCCTTAATCCCAAACCCAATTGAAAGGCCTGGTGCGCAATCGGAGCTGTTGTCATGAAGGTGTAGGAGTTAGGATCCAGGACTAACCTCAAACTTGAACTTCTATACAAGTCAGGGGATTTGGGATTAGGGGTTGTTGGGTGTTGCTTCGGTTGATGGGCCAAAAACCAGCACTAGGACTTCGGGCCTAGGGTGCTGCAGTAGACGTAGGGCCACGCAGGATCTTGCTTTTGAACAGTTGAGGTTCCCATGGGTGGACGGTTGAGGTTGAGCAGTCTAGGTTTCAATCTTTTAAGGTGCAGGCGTTTAGGAGTGTATAGTGGGTTTAGGTTCAAGGGTCCCGCGGTCTGGAGCAAAAGCTGGGGGGCCTAGAGATTGGCGTCAAGGTCCAGGACAATTCAGGGGTTTAGAAAGTAGTGTCCTTCCTTAGACCCCAAGATCGTGGAACCTTTCAGCAAGGGAACCCAAGAAATGGTATCTGATTTTCACGGGTGGGGTCAGTGAAGAAAGTTGGATCAAGAACCCCATGTAGAGTTACCTAAGCCCTAAACCCTACACAAGGCTCCAACAACGAACCTCAACCCTGAATCCCGACTCAAACCGCCGGCGCGAGCCTCAAGCCCTAAACGCCATGCGAAGCCTCCTCAAATTCTGTCAAAATCATGGTCCGTCTTCGGTTCCCTGATATGATGCGGCCCCCTTTTTTTGGGCCTAAACCCTAAGCTCCAATCTTGACACCCCTCAATCCTCCTTATGACACTCCTTTGCCTCCAGACTCAAGCCAACCTCCAGAGGTGAGGGTTTCGGGCTTAGGGTTAGTGTTGAGTCCACTCCCAGACAAGTGGCGTCTCCTGGTAGCCTGCGGTGCCGGCTACCTGGGTCATAGAGTTTAGGTTTGTGGTCATTGGGGGGCTTGCCTAAAGATAAGGGTGTGTAGGGCTTAGGGTTTACAGTACCGCTTGCCAAAAATGAGAGTCCCGGCAGTAGGGATGATACTAGAATGTTGGGGGTTATAATCCTACACCTTACGCCTATAAATCGTGAACCCTAACTGTCGGGCCGCCGATACTCCTGGAAAATACCCTTTGGGAGCTGAAGGTCTAGGGTTGTAGGGTCGAGGGTTTAAGGTGTTTGGTGTGATGCCATAGGTTCAGGGTTTGTGGCCAGGGTATTTTGGGCTGGAGGTTTAGGGGTTGCCATCACATGAGTACTGCGGATTTTAGCTTGCCCTAAGGGTCCAAGTACTCAATAATTAGGTACTTGGCTTTTGGGTAATAGTAGATATAGTACACGTCTTGGGTAAGCATATGGATTAGGTACTTGGACCCTCAGGGTTGCATCTTGGGCATTTAAAGTTTAGCAGTGCTCGTGGGTAAGGTTGACATAGTATATAGTCAGCCCGACCTGTGCCTAGAGGAGCTTATGTGAAGTCATTGCCTTCACTACCTAGGGTTTTCCTGAACCCTAAGGTTTAGGGGTTTAGGGGTTTAGGAATTTAGGGTTTAGGGATTTAGGGTTTAGGGATTTAGGGTTTAGGGATTAAGGGTTTAAACTTCCAAAACCTAATGTAGAAGCCGAGATAACTGCAAACTTCAGTTGTAGAGGTTGTCAAGGTGTCAAAGGTTTTCCACCCTAAGCCCTGCCTGACGCCGAAAGATGTGCAGAGTAATGGTTTGGGGTTCAGGGTTTAAGGTTTAGGGTCTAGGGTTTAGGGCAATTCACTAACTGACGGGCCTAAACTTGAAACTACATGTGAGTGAAGACAGACAGTTGTATAGTGGATGCCACTTTGGGGGTGATCTGAAATAATTGTAAGGCGCCGGGCGGTGACCCCACAGCCTGGAATACTGTGTGAGTGACCTTCATCTTCCCATAAACTCTGAGCCCTTGACTCTCGCCCTAGATTCGAGTCTTTTTCGCAAAAAGCCGAAACCGAGTCTTAAACCCTAAACCCTAAACCCCTAGACTCAGCCAGCTGCATGAAACTGGAGCTCCGGAAGCTCACCGTTGAGGTCAGTACTGTTGCCTGCACATCTGGGCTGGGCTTGGTGTTTTGTTAGGGATTACTTCGGATTAGGGTTTGAGATTTTTGTTTAGGTTTGAGAGATCAGTGCTCAGAATCGAGGGCATGCTCAACTCTACAAACCATAACGCAGCTCTTTATCATTGTTAGCATCAAGCTCCCAATTCCAGAAATTTGATAGCAAATGAATGACGTGTTGCAAAGAATTGTGTTGTGGGGTTTACCTAAACCCTAAACCCTAAACCCTAAACCGCGTGGCTGGTCTCCTTTGTGGATTGCGGGTGGTCAGGCTTCAGGGTCTCAGGTTTTGGGGGTTTAGGGTTTAGGGTTTAGGGTTCAGGGTTTAGGGTTCAGGGTTTAGCGTTTAGGGTTTGGACGAGGGGGCTTTAGATCCTGAGAATCTGCGACACCTCTGGAAGAGTCAACCGTAGTTCCTCTGGATGCCGAAGTACGCGAAAATCCAGGTGTCATAGAAGAATAAGGGCTGTCGTACTTGGCATATATTAACCCTTCAGAAACACTAAGCACGCGTTGAGTGTTATGGCTCAGGGTTGCGTGGTCAGATTTGGCCTAGGGTTTAGGGATACATGGGGTTTAGGGTTTAGGGTTCTCCAAAGTCATTCTTTATATCTATATCAACATATCAAAAGGGGACTTTGAAAGGATTATGGAGTTTGCAAATGGGCTGCTTAGAGACACCCACAAGGAGGGTGTCAAAATGATGCACTATATATTTGGATTCACATTTTCGTGGGCACCCAAAGGGGGCCATGAGCCATGATTTCGTCAATTCAACGACGTGTGAGTTGGGAATCTTCAACGTCAGGATAACACACACCCCTCTGCTCGGTACTCTGTACCACAAGTTGCTTCTGATCTTACTGCACTGCTGGTTTGTAAAGAATCAGGGGGATGGGCTACAGGGACCATAGATGACCCTAAACCCTCAATCCTAAACCATATACTCTAATCAGTTCATACATATATATATATACATATATATATAGGTTGTTCTCAAGCTTGTGGACCCTTTTTTGGTTCAAGGCTTACGGCACCGAATATTTAGGAGACCAAGATGGGACCCTAATTTTGGGAACTACCCATGTAGAGTTTTTGGGCCATAGGGACAACTATGGGCGAATGTATAGGGACTACTGCAGGGATCCCTTCCTACATCCCCTACCAGCGCCAGCAAGTGATGATGGGGTTTAGGGTGTAGGGTTGAGGGTTTAGGGCTTAGGGTCTGGATTCAGCATGTTGTTTCCGGATACATACTTTTCGGGTTACGGGTTTAGGGCCTTTGCGAGTTTAGGGTGTAGGGCTTTCGGATATTTAACTTTTCGGGTTTAGGATTTAGGAAACACTTTCATCAAGGGCCATTAGAATTGATGCCTGACAGCCAACCCCCAATAGACCTCAACACATGAGAACCTGTTCCGTTTGAGAAGCCCCCAGATGCAGGGCATGAATAACCAAATTTCAGCCCAGTCATCCCCAGCTAGAGAACCATATGAGTTGTGAGGGGGCTTGGGGAGACATAGTTCGTGTATAAGTTTACTTACAAGTAGGCTACAACTACCCTGATCCTCCAAGTATAGTCCCCCTTAATTAGATAGAATATGGCTTTGAACATATTATAATACGATCTCCCTATACCCACATTCTATCTACTTAAGGGGGACTATAAATCCTAAACCCTGATCCCTAAACCCTAAACCCTAAACGCTAAACCCTAAATAGTAATTTCCATTTTCTTTTCCATTATCCCAATATAACCCCTAGAACCCCCATATTCTATCTACTTAAGGGGGACTATATATAGATGACGCTGTTCCCTACCCTGTCATTTCCCTGAACTGGGAGAGCAGCCCGGCGCCTAGCCAAGTGTAGCAGTGCCTCAGAAATAAGGAGTTCTTGGAAGATTGACCCTACCTGAGCCCCAAGAGTATGTAACATAATTGCCTTTTGGGCTAGTTTTAAAGATTTTGGTCTATTAGTTTACCTACTTTTGCGGCCTAGGTAGGAGTTCTAGGGGCTTTAATTGCTTTGGGCACGGCCCTGGGGGTCCAACAGGAAGGGGGCTTTAGAGCTCAAATGCCAGAATCTGGGCCGACTCAAGCAGACAAGCGGGAAGTAGCCCTCTGGGGCTTTACCAAGCGCTATACGAGGCACATGTTGTAAACCTTCCATATCTTTGGTTCGGAGTTTACTAGGCGTTTGGGTAGGCGCCAGGCTATGCCCTAAACCCTGCACCTAAGACCACATCCATGTCGCGCTCTTGTGTCAGGATCTGGCGATTTGGGTTCGGGGCTGAGGTTTTGGGAAGTCGGGGTCCAAGTGCGCAAGCCTTACTTCAGATGGCACATGGCGTCGTCTTCAATGCCTTGTCTTGGTCGCTTAACGCTATTTGGGTAGTTGCCAAATTAGGGATTCCTTGTTAGGGGTCCCCAGAATAATGATTAAGATATTTTGGGGTGTATATTTGGGTCCATTTATTTTGGGAAACCACCTTTTGAAGGCCTTAAAAGAACCAACGCAACTGACCCCGAATGCTGAAGCTAATCTGAGTCCAAATCCTAAAGCCTCAGCTCCAAAACCCGAGCCACGCGGTTGCGGGTTTAGGGTTTGAAGCCCCAAGCCCTTAAGCCTTTGACGAGCCCCACGTGCCAAGATTCAAGCTTCAAAGTCCTGCTCGTCAACCTTCCTTGTGGTTAGGGGAAAAATTACTGTACATATCATCTAAATCTGAAGTGTAGGGTTAATAGACAATTACAGGATAGCATCTAGGGAACTGTCCATGGATGTATATAGGGACTACTGTAAGAACAAACTTTGCCATGCCCTACCAAACCCTAAGCACTAAAGGGTTTAGGGTTTAGGGTTTCTCTACTAATCATCTCCTTCTAGTGATGACCCCCAGCCCGTCACAATAGATCTTCCCTCTTGTATGTAATGATACTGTATTGCGGGTGTTGATTAGAAGGGTAGGAAGGCCGGTATAAGCCCTAAACCCTAAACCATCGGCAAATTATGCTAGTTTCTCGTTCCCTTTCCGTTCATCAACATAACCCCCAGAATGAGAGCTTACTCCCGAACCACTCGGCGGAGGAGACTAACCGCCAGTATACACCCTAAAACCAAAAACCCTCAACTCTGAAATACGCAACAGCCGGGCCACTTCATCAGCAACACGAGGGTGGACGACTTAGAGATGGCCTGTCCAGACCCACAGTTTAGGGTTTAGGGCTTAAGGTTTAGGATTCAAGGTTCAGGGCTCAGTGTGTTTTTTTCAGGAGAGAAGGCGGATCTCCTTCAAGTGTACTTAGAAATTACCTAATGCAGCATGAGGTGCCATAGTGGAGGCTTCTTTTTGTAGATGTTCCTGGCCTCTTGAGGTTTCAGCGCTTGTGCTGGGTTTTGCGTTTGGGGTCTACGTCCCTACACCCTGAATCCCAAATCGTTGGCATTAAGAACTGTGGGTTTTCTGGCTTGGATTTCCGGGTAGGCAACCAGTGACAAGGCGAACGATCAGAAAATGATGTGGATAGGGTTCAGGGCTTCAGGTCTACGGTTCAGGGTTTTAGCGGGAAATGGAGGGCATACAGGAATAATGAACAGAAAATGAAAGCTACTATATAAGGTTTCAGGGTAGGCTGCCCAGCTATGATGGTGGACGGCGGGTACCGGTTCTACATGGCACTGGCTTTGCTAGGCTCTGTCCCGGGAACCGTCCTGAAGCCCTTGCTAGCAGGACACAGCTCCTCTGCGAGCGAATTTCGTGACCAGGAGGGCCTGACGTCTCAGAACCCTTCACGAGGCCTATGCCAGCCTCCAGAGCCACCAACAACCCTAAGTCGGCTTATGTGGCCTGTCGCAGTCTTGGATTCTTCAAACAAGAAGGTGCTTGCTGCAAAAATGTTTTTGCTGTTGACCAAGATGGACCTAATGAAGTCAAGGTCCTAAACCAAAATAGTAGGAGCAGGAACAGGTTTGGGTGGCTTGGCTGCCTGGGACGGCGCGGGGTGGGCGAATGTGTTGAAAAACCAGCCGCGGTCAGGCCATAGCAGCATGCTGCACACTGCCACGCACTCGAATCCACTCTGTGGCATGGCCATGTCTGCTTCAGAGCCATATCACAACAAACCTTAAACCATGAACCCCAAACCCTGAACCCTAAACCCCGAACCCCAAACCCTAAACGGCAAGTCCCAAACCCTAAACCCTACACCCCAACTCAAGAATAGGGTTCGGGGTTAGGGTCCTTCCCTCGGTCCAAGAGGTGCCTCTTCTTGATTACGTATTGACTCTGTGGGGATTGGCAGTTAAGGGACTTAGGGAATCATGGATTGAGGGTTTAGGGTCTAATCGTTGGGAATTAGGTTGTAGGGTTTGCCTTAAACCTTGAACCCTATTGATCCAGAATCAGAAGACTGAAGCTACTGAATGTACTGTATTGGTTAGGGGGTGTATAGGGATTCTATCGGGTTGAGTGGACGTACAATGCCAGGATCGGAGGAATGTAATTTATCCGGAAAATGAAGCGGAGACTATGGTTACAGAAGGTTTGTACGGGAGACTGGGATGTTGATAATTGCTCCAGCAGCGCAAATTCTAACGAGCAGTCAAAACAAGAACAATGAAGACTTCCAGTCGCATAGGGTATGGTTTAATCACTTAATCCATAGCATGGACCAGGACACAAGTTGATATGGGTGTGTGCCGAAAAGCCGTGTTGTCGTGTTCCGCGCCTGAACCCCAACCCTAGGGGTCCAAACTGCGCAGTTGCAATAACGCCCAGAAAGCCCAAGTAGCCATTGCTAATTTTTGGCACGCCCAATTATATGGTTATTGTATACTGAACCCTTGAGTCACAACTTCGAGGATGATGGGTTTAGGATTTAGAGGTTTAGGATTTAGGGTTGAGGTAAACCCAACCCCTAAACTCTGAACCTTAAACCCTACACACAGATAGAAACCTTTCCCTAAACCCGCTATAGCCCCGGCCCTCCTGGAATGATCCCTTAGGAGGGTAAGCTTTGCACCTAAGGACTCAACCCTGCACCCTAAACCCTGAACCCTAAGCCTTGAGCTCTAAACCCTGAACTCTAAACCCTGAACCCTAAACCCTGAACCCGAAGCCTTGAACCCT
>CAJNIZ010025036.1:39154-54374 GCA_905231905.1 Symbiodinium pilosum
ATATTAAAATATGGTATATATAGTGGTTATAGTCCCCCACAGGTAGATAGAATATGGGGTATATGGGGATCTTATTATAATACACCCAAAGCCAGATTCTATGTACTTAAGGGGGACGAGGGATAGATATCAACTGGGCCAGAATTGTAGAACAGGTAGCTTTTTGAATTCTATATTAAGAGTTACAATGCACCCCCCCCCCCCCCCCAAATGTACACACCCTCAGGGTTTAAGGAGCTAGTAAGGACTATATGGAACTTAGCAAGGCCTAATAGGTTTCTAAGGGTTCTATTTTTTTTCTTGGTGGGTGGGGGGGGGGTGGTACATTTGGGGGGTGGTACATGCTTAACTCCTAAGTATACCGCAAGTTTCCAGGGTTGCTGGTATGGGGTCATTGCCTGGCCCCAAGGCTCAAACTAGGCTCAAAGCCTTTCATAGTATGGACTTTGGGCCTCGGAGCCTGAAGATATGATGCTTTAGGGTTTAGGGTTTAGGGGGCCCCGGAGCCTGAAGATATGATATGCGTCCTTAACCCTAAACCCTGAGCCCAGAGTCCGTAATATAGTCCCAAACAAGGAAGCCATGTCCATTAAGTCGATGGGGAAATATTGACCCCAAACCCTAAACCCCTACACCCTAAAACCTTAAACCGTTAACCCGAAACCCTAAAACCCTACGCCCTTAAACCCTAAAACCCTAGACCCTGAACCCTATAAACCTTGGGGTAGAAGCTTGACAGACCTTAATGGGAACCCCAAACAGGGAACCCCAAGAATATAGTAGGAATATCATAGAATATAAGGACCCTGGTAGGTATATCCCTATTATGTTTCTACTTTATTCTTGGGGTTCCCTGTTTGGGGTTCTCATTAAGGTCCCTTTAGAAGCTTGCATAGTTTTCCAAGATCAAGACCCTGGATTCCTTGGATAATTCTTGTCAGGTGTACTTCAACCAAAGGTCCGCATATGTGGTTTAGGGTTTAGGGTTTTAGGGTTAAGGGATTTAGGTTTTAGGGTTTTAGGGTTCAGGTTTTTGGGCTTTAGTGTCTGGGGTTTTGCGGTTTAGGGATTTAGGGTTTAGGGTCAATATTTATTTCACCATGGAACTAATGGACATGGGTTCCTTGTTAGGGACTAGACTATACTCAACTTACTAAACTACAAGAGGGACCATAAGGTGTCCGCTGTTCATGGTATCTCGGTAAGGCTGATAAACCCTAAGCCCTAAATCCTAAACCCTAGATGTTGACATTCTAATTCACCTCCCGTCATACAGTAGTAACCCTCCCCACACAGCTACCTGGACCCCAAAAGCATGTAAGATAATGGCCTTCATGGCTGTTATTAGTGGTTTAAGGCTATTTTTTACATACTTTTGGGGGTTCAGGTAATGATGATTGGGGACAAATTCTGCATGCACTTTGGTTTCGCAGATTTTCCCATACTTCGTCCATAAGAGATATCCTGGTTCGAAACTCGCCCAGGAGCAAAGTCTGGGTTTGGTCTAGGCTGGACCAGTGCGTGGTCCCACTTAGACGTATTGGAGAATCAAACCGAAAAGAAACCGGCAGATTAGACATCAACTACTATTTAGGGTTTAGGGCTTAGGCATCAAACCCCAACGCCAAACTATCCGACATTTTTATAGCCCCCCTGAAGCAGATAGAACATGGGGTATAGGGAGATCTTATTAGAATATACCCAAAGCTATATTCTATCTACTTAAGGGGGGCCTATATACTTCCTCAGCTTCGCCGGATGCGTCGATTAAGAGAAATCTTAGGTGCCAGGTGGGTCCCCCTACCTACGGCATATCAGGTCTAATATGGGGAGCCTATGAGTATATAAGGGCTACGTAAGGCGTCTATGAGGGTAAATACCCACCGAAGTTTCCCTAGATGTTTGGGTACAGGATTCGGCGCATAACAAAGCTCCCCACGTTAGGGCTAGGACTAGAATTCCAAGTTCAGCGCATGGAGCTAAGCACTCTAAACCAAAACACCTGGAGGTTTTGGAGGCTGACACTCCTTTGCAGATTCAGTTATTCAACCCAATGAAACCTAAACCCAAAAATCCTGAAATGCTACACGCTTGTCCCTGAAATGTCAGCGTTTGGGGGCCCAGTCCCTAGACCCCATGCCAAAGCCTAAAGCCCAAAACCCTGAACGAACTTCTGCTTCCAATATTCTTCACAGTGCTTTTGCAGTTGCCACGAAGCCATTTCGTTCGACTTCCCTTTGAGCCAACTCCGACTGGTACTCAGCTTGCAGCCGCCACCCTAAACCCCATTCCAAACTCTAACCCTAAACCCCATTCCAAACCCTGTAAACCCCATTCCAAACCCTAACCCTAAAACCTAACCCCATTCCAAACCCTAACCCTAAACCCCATTCCAAACCCTAACCCTAAACCCCATTCCGAACCCTGACCCTAAACCCTAAACCGCATTCCAAACCCTAAGCCCTAGACCCCATTCCAAACCCTAAACCTAAAACCTAACCCTCTTTCCAAACCCAAACCCCAAACCCTAAACCCCATTCCAAACCCTAACCCTAAACTCAAAACCCATTCCAAACCCTAAACCCTAAACCCTAAAAACCCCAAAACCTAAACCCCATTCCAGACCCCAACGCTAAAACCTAAACCCCATTCCAAATCCTAACCCAAAAACCTAACCGCACTCCAAACCCTAACCTTAAACCCTAACCCCATTGAAATCCCTAACCCTAAACCCCCATTCCAAACCCTAAACCCTAAACCCCAAACCCTCAACCATTAAACCCCAACCCTCAACCATTAAACCCTAAACCCAAACCCTTGACCATTAAACCCTAAACCCCATTCTCTTGAAAGCGGGGTGCCATCCCGGGAGTCTTGTTCTGGCACATGTTTACCATGGCATTGTTGGTTCCGACCTCGTGGGGTTTAGGGTTTAAGGTGTGGACTGGTAAAGAACAGGGTTAAGTGTTTGGGGGGGTTTGGGTTTTCGGGGTTTTGGCTTTTTGGGTTTACGTTTTAAGGTCCAGGGTTCCAGGTAAGTTGTTGGAGATTACATACCCTGGGGCCAGAAGACCTTGAGATTTAAGTGCCTAGAGAAAGACACCCAAACCCTAAACCCTACACCCTCAACCCCGAACCTTTAACCCTAAATCCTAAACCCTAAACCCTAAGCCCTACCCTTATGGGGAAGTTTCTCCCAACAGCTGGCCCCTTTGGAGCACTGGAAGCATAGGGACGTATTTGGGGTTTTGGGGGGATCCCCCGCAGGGCTTCTATACTATTAGGGGGTTTAGGGCGTGGGGTTTAGGGCTTATAGTTTAAGGTTTAGGGCTTGTAATTTAGGGATTAGGGCCTGTAGTTTAGGGATTAGGGTTTAGGGCTTATAGTTTAAGGTTTAGGGGTTGTAGTTTAGGGCTTAGGGTGTAGGGCTTCTAAGTTTTTGGTTTAGGGTACTGGCCCAACAAAAGAATCTGAGCAATGTGATGGATAGGGATATCCCTAGCGCTGCAAATAGCCCACAGTGAGTACGATTTGTAGGTTTAAGGTTTAGGGTCCCAGCAAATCCTAAGCCCTAAGCCCTAAAAAACCTAAATTCTAAACCCTAAAGCCCTAAACCCTAAACCCTAAACCAAGCCCAAAGCCGCGTTGCTTGCAAAATTACAGCCCCATGGTTTGCATCAGGGTAGGACGGTTTGGAGCTTACTGAACTTAGGGGTTTGGGGTTTAGGGTTTAGGGTTTAGGACCTTTACCCTGCCCCTTTTATAGGATGCCTACCTTTGCATCTCGTATCTCCTATACAGGAAATGTGGTACCCTATGGAAGGGGTAGGGATTAGAGGTCTAGGTAGGCTTCAGGGCTCCGGAGTCAGGAGTCGGGGCTGCCGGTCCACAGTGTACAGGGTGCAGCCCCCTGATGGCATACATAAGTACTCCCGTAAGTGAAAGAATATAGAATTCCCCAAAAGCATAACAATCCCCATACCTCATACTCTGTCTACTCGATGGGGACTACATGTCCTGTATAGAACCTATCGGGCTAATCACTCATAACCATACTACTTGTTCTTCCTACAATCCACTGACAGCCCGACTCATATAACTCTGCAGCCCTTTTTGCAGCTTCAGCCTCAAGCCCAGTAATAAGGATAATTGGTTATTCTCCCCCCCTCCAATGAAGGGTGGCCTAGTCCAGCTCGACCACCCCACGTGAAATTCCAGCCTCGCCCCAGGTTCGAGGCTTTCGCAGTACGCGGCACAAGCATGTTTCCTCCTCAAAGCCGTGGGCTCTCTAAACTGGACGCTGCAAAGTGCTGACAGCATGATTGCCAAGAGGACAGGCAACGCCATTGCGTTGCCAGCGAGGTCGGTCATGAAGTCTTGTGTGAGCCAGGCTGATGCGGTTGAGCGACGCTTCTTGGCCTGTTGCACGAAGCCTGCGTGCGCCATGCGCTGGAAGAAGAGCTGAGATGGAAATCCCAGGTACACAAGGGCTGCTCTGACCAATAGCAACCTGGGTGGCCTGGCCAACTCTACAAACAAAATCTGGCCAGTCAGCATCGTCAGGGCTGTGTGCTTGTTTGTCTGCACATCCAAGCAATGTCCGCATGAGGAGGCAACGTTTACGGCTTAGAATCGGAGCTTAGATGTCGCAAATTCGGGATGGGGTTTTCTTCTCGAGGTTTAAGGTTAGGGCTTGCCGTAGATTAGGGTTCGCACAGCCAGCGGACCTAAGTACAAAGCTTGGAATGAGCTTTCGTCCAGCCCCTGGAACCCTCGAAAGATTGATAGTCAAGGACCCAAACCACCCTAAACCCTAAACCTTTGAACATAACCCTATAAGCCCTGAACCCCAAACCTTTCTATAGATGTACCGGACCCTGCGGTGAAGGTACCATGGCCCCAAATGATGATACATTCTCAGCCCATCTCAACCCTAAATAGGGTTTATGTGGTGTAAGGTTTAGGGTCTGTAGGGTTTAGGGCTTAGGGTTTATAGGGTTTAGGGTTTCTAGGGTTTAGGGCTTAGGGTTTATGGGGTTTAGGGTTTCTAGGGTTTAGCGTTTATAGGGTTTAGGGTTATCATTTCTCTCTTCTTTTTCCATTCCCCTACATATCCCCTATCACACACTGCACAGCTGTAGGAACCTGAGTCCCATATAAGAATATTGTCCGGTGTAGTGTTTAGGGTTTAAGGTTTCTAGGGTTTAGGGGAGCCACTCTCACGTGCCTTTTGACCACAGACTTTAAGCTTTTAAACCCTGAGGTCAGTAAGCTTAGGTTTGGTCCTAATCCAGGGCTATATTGCATGGTTTGGGGATCTAAGCCCGAGGTCACACATTTTGAGGGTACAAAGGACAAGTGCCTGCTTCGATGATTTTCGCAGCCTGTGTTTCAACTGAGCCCCAGCAAAATAGGTAGTCTAGAGCAGTGTGTCACTTGTTCCACTCCATCGCCCCTACCTGCCGCAAGGTTTCCTAGTCCAGCCAACTGAGGGATAATCAAACCCAACTAAGGGAGAACCCAAACCCTGAAATCCGTAAGCATCCCTGAAACCCAACATGCTAAACAACTCAACCCTTTAACCCGAGCACCCTAAACCCAACATCCTGATTCCCTAAACCCTAAACCGTACTTGGAGGTCCGCTGTACTTATAACCTACTTAGTAGCTGTAGTTCTGACCCAATTGAATTTAAGGGAACTGCAGTTATGGGGCTTATCATCAAGTAAGTTCATGACCAGAGTACCTAAGTAGGTTATAAGTACAACGGACCTCCAAGTTATTACAAG
Organism: Symbiodinium pilosum; assembly: GCA_905231905.1. Taxonomy (NCBI): domain Eukaryota; class Dinophyceae; order Suessiales; family Symbiodiniaceae; genus Symbiodinium; species Symbiodinium pilosum. The sequence continues at coordinate 44,943 of CAJNIZ010025036.1, forward strand.
TTGCCGAGGTGCCCCAATGCCTCGGAAGTCGAGTCCCCAGTGCCTTCGGTCAGAGAACCCCTAAAGCCCAAAGTTCACAGGGTTCAGGATTTCAGGACGCCCAAAGTCAGTAAAAGAACGACCCAACACCGACAGACAGAGTCAACATGGCCATTGATCTACATATTTCAGGATTGAGATGGGGCCTTGCGTTTGAGCCCATGCCTTGATGGTATTATGGTTAGGGCTTTGAGGGTCTAGGTTGCCAGGAATGAAAGAATTCAGGGTTTCGGATCTTGGGGTTTAGGGCCGTGTTAGGATCTAAGATCTAGGGTCTTTGGGTTTGGGGTGCCAGGATTTAGGTTCTAAGGCATCTTAAAGTTTGGCGTGCGTTGGAATGTTAGTCCGCAGCCAGACCCTCGAGCCCCAACTTTTTGTTGGTGGTTGTTGGAAGGGAAAGAAAGAAAAACGATGGAAATTAGTATGTAGGGTTTACAAAGAAGGGATGCAGGCTTAGATAGGTGGGTCTGCGGAACAAAATGGAAGCCACTAATTCTGTGGAGAAAATATAAGGGGGACTGTAGTCCATTCCTCAATTCCGTACGAATCCCTTCATATTAGTCTTAGAGCAGGCACACCACACTTCCACTGTCAATTAGATGTCCCCCCCCCCAATATTCAAGGTCGCTTAGGGGAATGTTTAAAGTCGGGGGTGGGGGTGTGGACAATATGGCTATGAGACCATGGTAAACATGATAAAAGATAAAAGCCCTAAGTAGCAGTTTCCATTCACTCTCTAGTTCTTTTCCATGTCATTCTCGAATTTTGGGGTTGCCTTTAGGTGGGAACTTCCAAACAAATCCTTTGTGAGGGGCACGGTTTAGGGTTTAAGGGGTTTGGCGTTGTGTTTCGGTTTAAGCGTTCAGGGTTGGAGGTTGGAGCTGTTGAGGTTTTTGGTTTAGGGTTTAGGGTTTAGGGTTGAGAAGCCATTTGGGGGGTCCCAAGTCCCAAGATTTATGTAAACTACCCTGGAACAGAAACATTAAAAGTTGTTTCTTAAGCCCTGAGGCTCAAGCCCCCAAGCCCGGACCTTCTGGGCAGACCTAGCTTACGAAAAGTAGGCTCAAAACCCTCAACATCTTTTCCGGCATCTAGACTCTGAATCCTAAAGCCCCAACTCTGAACCCTTAACCCTTAGAAAAAAACAAATTAAACTTCAGACCCAGTGGCCCAATGGCATAAACCCTAATCGAAAACCCGCAAGCCCAAATTTCGAATCCTAAACCTCAAGCCCAAACGCTACACCCTCTCCCCTTAGCCTCCGCCCTTAACCCTTCCCAAACCCCATACGCCCCGGTAGAACCCCTATAAAAACCCTAGAGGACCCCTAGAAGATCTCTCAACCCAAAACCCTGAACCCTAAATCCTACACCCTAAACCCCAGACTCTAAACCCTGAACCCTCAATCCCAAAGCCTAAGCCCGAAACCCTAACCCTAAGCCCCAAACCCTACCCCTAAGCCCTAACCCTAAACCCTAAATTCTGAACCCTAAACCCTAAACCCCAAACGAAAAGCCCGTCTGGGGCAGTGGCAGGGATCCCACAGATTGCAGGCCAGGTGAAAATTTCGGAGTGTTGAGCCCCAAAACTCCTGGCTTAAGGGTGGCTTAGGGTTTAGGATGTAAGGTTTAGGGGTTAGAGATCATGGCCTAGGGGTTCTGGTTTAGGGATTATTTCGGAATCGGGGTTCTCTGATGATGTTCGAGGTAGGAGGAGTCTGTCCAATTTTTGTTTGAGGAAGTTCTCCCGCTCATGGCTAAAAATCTGCGAGCAATGGTAAGTAGTATGCTACACTTAGGGTCTTGCAGGATATTGTCCATCAACCGTATATCCAGGTTGACGATCAAGTTCCGCTTTGTTCGTCCAGGGCACGGTGACTAGATTCCAGGGGCTTCTCATCACACAAGGCGCCTTGGCATCCTCTGGATACGTGGGGATCCTACCGTGAGAATAGGGGTCCTTGGGAAGAGCTGGGTATGAGGTGTGTTGAACAACTCCCATTTCTGGGGTACAGAACTTGAAGATCGCCGGGAATAAGGGAGTATATTATATGGGGACTATATAGGGACTATATTCCTGATTCCCTACTAAGACCCAGTAGGCGCATACCCTAAACCCTAAACAGTCATCAGTGGCCAACTTCGTGAGCAGTGCTAGAGCTTTAGGCTCTTAGAAGGATAGGGTCAAGGCATATGGTAGACGTAAAAGTCTGGATCCTACAAGTGGGTGGCGCATCAAAAATAGCTAATCATCAAAACCAGGTTTACTAAATAATTGATTGCTCTCAGGCGAAAAATACTTGCCTGTCAGGTCATAAACGTAGCTAGCGAACAGAAGAATATTACAGCTATGAGTCACGTAATCTAAGGAACCAGCCAACCCTATTCCCTACCAGCCTTCCTTCCCTAAGCCCTAAGGCCCTAAACCCTGAACCCTCCTTCTTTTCGGGATCAAAGTCTACAAGTAACGCTTTCCCAAATTCCCTGAGGTGCTCCTCCTTTTCTTCTTCTTTTACCATAGACGACGTCCTGGTGGGTGTAAATTTTACGGCGTTTATCATGTCTGAAGACCGGACCACGATCCTGGTGACACCTCTCATTTTGAAGCCCACAGACCGAGATCCCTGTGCGTGTCCGGACTTTTCCCAAGTTCGATTTTGTGATGGGAAACAAAGTATTCGGATGCTTTACCATTTTCCTGTTGCTTGTCGATATTCTTCGATGCCTATGCCTATCTTAATCAACCCCCGAACCCAAGTTCAAAACCGAAAGCCTTGCAACCCCAAAACCCTCCCCCCTGAACCTTCAAAATCCTTATTCCCAAAGCTGACATCCAAACTTTGATCTCTAAACCCTAATTCCTAAAACCTAAGCCTTTAGCTCCTTAACCCTAAATCCTAAGCCCTAAATCCTAAACCCTAAATTCCCAAACCTTCAATTCCTAAACCTTAAATCCTAAACCCTAAATCCTAAACCCTCAATTCCTAAACCCTAAACCCACTAAAACCCTTAACTCCTTAACCCCAAATTCTTTAACCCTATCTACCCCCTCCACTCCGGCCTGGCCCCTCTTCATTGAAGCACATGGAGAATCTGTGGATGCCTCTCGGGGCAACTGGGGGTTGAGGGCTTAGGGCCTAGGGTTTAGGATTTAGGGTCTAGGATTTAGGGCTTAGGGTTTAGGGTTCAGGATTTAGGGTTTAGGGTTTAGGGTCCCTCAAGTGGGGGTTTCTGACAGAGGGTGGCCCTTAGGCCTAGGATACTTGGGGAATACATAGGCCCGCTTAAGGATTACGTGTGGGGGCTGTTTCGAGAAACTCGCACATCATACTGCTACCGCGGGCATCCCCACTAAGATGAGCACTTGACAGGCTAAAGCAAGAGATACCAATAACAGTGGTTGGTAGATATAACCTGTGTGCAAGGTCTGGATGTCGTTCTGCATCTGCTTCAGCTGAGTCTTCTTCTCCACACCACGTAGCCCCAACGCTTGTATCGCTTTTCGATGGCCTCTGCACGATCTCTCTTCAACGCGGCGAGCTCCCTCCCGACCTCATCCGCTAGAGCCACCTTCTGTACCTCTGTCAAGAGCCATCAGCTCACCCCCTAGATCAGAACCACGAAACTCCAACCCGCAGAGCTTAAACTCTACGACCAAAACCCTCGGCCCTAAAGGCCATAATTCCGGGGTCCCAAGACGCGTAATACACTTTCCAAACCTGAAAAATGCCGTTTTTAGCGGAGATTCTAGTGAGTATATGTGCGGCATATATCGCACAAGGATTAAGGGCCCGTCCGAGACCCCCATGGCTTCAAGCATAGACTGCATGAACCTTAACCCTTCAAATGCCCAACCTCCCTAAAACCTAAACAATTTCAGAACCTGGCCTGCCAGCTTCAGGAACCCGGGGGTCATATCCGGCTTATCTCGGTGAGGCCTCGCGTGCGTGCGGTTTCGGGTGTAGAGTTTTGGACCTTGGGTTTATGGGATGAGAATAGATGTGCGAAATGGGAATGCCTACTACGAATCTCTGGGTTGCAAATTCCCCCCCACACCTCCCCCCACCCCCGCACCCGGCATGAAACAACTTAGTTCCCCTTGTAAGTACTCTAGCGTTAGGGGCGCGAATGTTCCTTTGTTTTAGATAACACACAAGTTGTAGATCATGGAAGATTTGAAAGAAGAGAGGACCCTGGACAGCTACTGTAGGATGACCACGGTGCTTGAACGCAAACTCTGCAATGTGAATGTGAAACCAAGCGCACATTGCATTGCAATCGGCTGAATAGCTTCTGATGGGCTATCTTACCCTTTGAAAATTAGGGTGCAGTTTTTTTCCTGATGTTCAGCTTCAATTCGGAGACCCCAAAATGGAAATGAAAAAAGGATACTACTGGGGTACCCCTAAACCCTGAACCCACTGAAAGGCTACTACCGGAGTACCCAGGGTTCATGAGAATAATTTCAACTCCCAATTCAAGGCCATTTTGGTACCATGCCCCATATAAACCGTCATTTAGGGTGAGGTCGCATGAGGTTGCTTTTATTTGCCCGGGGTACCTGCATCTGGTAAAACCCCTAAACTGCAAGCCGTCGCGTTTACCCTCAAGCCAGAGCTGCATCTCTGCTAGAAGACTTGCAACCTGCAACCAACCTGGATTAGGGTTTAGGGTTTAGGGTATAAGGTTTACGGCTTCAGGTTTAGGGTTTAGGGTCTGGGGTTTGGGATTTAGGGTTTGGGGTTTAAGGTTCCGGGCTTAGGGTTGGGGGAATAGTAACTACAATAGGGGTGAGCTCCTTTGCCTGAGTCGTAATTTGCCGAAACATTTTCCCTTTGTAGATGCACAGCAGCATAGTCTGTAAAGGTCCTTCTCAGGCTGCCTTATCTGAGTTTGAGGCAGGGTGAACTCCCAGACAAGGTGAGGTTTCGGGTTTATCAAAGAGATTTCCTGAGTTTGGAAAGCTGAAATGACTGGTATGACATAATGCTTCTGAGAGCACCAATGAGAAGGAGTCTAATCAATCCCTTCCACCTAATATTACACTTATTAAGCACACCCCCGCATGCCCTAATGCTCACTTCATGCTGAGTATGATGGGTCTTTCTAGAAGATGTTCGCTATTCGTGGTGGGGATGTTCAAGATAAGCGGGAAGTAGCTGGCCTCTCAACCGTAAATCCTGGGCGAACCGCCCTCCTCAATCCTTTGCTGCCCAACCGCTCTATCCTAAACCTCTAGCCCAACCCCCCAATCCTAAGGAATATAAACCCCTGCCCTCCAAACCCTCTAGTCTACGCCTCCAAACGTCAAAGCCCCAAGAAAACCACAGGCCCAAGAATCTAAACCCTAAACCCTGAACCCTAAACCCTAAACCCTGAACCCTGAACCCCAAAACCTAAACCCTGAACCCTGAACCCTAAACCCCTACCCCCCTAACCCCCCTACCCTTTCTGGTGTCCTTCCCAGACCTAGGATGCCCTCAAAGGGCCCACCGATCTTCAGGGCCTGTTTTGGGTTTTAGGGTTTAGGGTTTTAGGGTTTAGGGTTTTAGGGTTTAGGGTTTGGCTTGATTTAGGGTTTACGCTGTGGCTTAAGGGGTTAGGGTTTGGGTGTACAGGGCTTAGGAGTGGGGTTTACAGGGCTTAGGGTTGGGTTTAAGGGCTTGCGCTTAGGGTTTTGGGCTTAGAGCTTGGGGTGTAGGTCTTGGCTGAGGGCTTGGGAATTCGTTTAGGGCCCAAGCCTTCGGCTTTCAAACTGCTCCGTAATAATGACCTAGGGCTGCCGAAAATTGGGACCAAAGGGATATAAGGCGTGCAGGGGCTTCATGGGGGGTATATGAAGATGCCCTAAACCCTACGCCCTAAGCCTATTATCGGGTGTGGGGTCTCTCCTCAACTAAACTGGGGTACCTCGTCGAAGCTGCGGGTGCCGGGGGGTCAAGGGCTCTGGGGTTTTAAGATTAGACTGTGGATGAGGGGTGTTGCGGAGGTGAGATACCATAAGGGGTAGCCTAGATCTTGAACCCCCTAAACCACTAAACCACTAAACCCCTAAACCCCCTAAACCCTAACACCCTAAAATCCCTAAACTCTGAACCCCTAAGCCCCTAGACCATGAGCCCCTAAATCTTCGTCTACTAAATAAAGCACTAGGATGTCCAAGTTTTAGGAGAACTCATGGTCAAGCAGGATTAGTATCAACCCTTGCGCACGCTCTTCTTTGTGTGGTTGGGCTATTCGTGGAGGTTGTTGAATGCATGTTCCAGCCTTTGCATCTTTGGACCTCTTGAGTTCCCTCTGGTTCAAAGGCTCAGGGCATGTTAAGATTTGAATTTTGGCAGAGTATGTCTGCTTGAAGTTGTGAGCAATCCGTGAGGCTCTTGTTGGACCTCCACATTGCAATCCCGGATCTTAACTCTAAACCCTAAACCCTAAACCCGAACATCCCCCATACAAGCCCGGCCCGGAGAAGCCCGAGTATCAGACTTAAGGTATCCGCCCTCATCCTTATAACCCCTCACCCCTAAAGCCTACCCCCCTCGGCCCGAGGCTCTAGAAGCCTCACCTCAGACCCGAAATAGTAAGCCCGAAGCTTCTAGCACAAAGGAAGTTGAGCTGTGCCCTGAGCCTGGAAAAGGGCTTAGGGTTAAGGGTTTAGAGCAAAGCATGTTCTGCAAATGCTCATGGGTCTGACTTCCATCCGAAGGGGTGCTTCTCAACATTCGCCAACTGTAATCCCTAAATAGGGGCCCCCATAAGCCTCCTAGCATCCCCGTATATCCCTTGGGGTCCCTCGTGTGATATAGGCCCAGGGTCCTCATTATGAGTCATGAGTAGCGTTTGTCTTGGTGGTTAAGCCCAGTAAGACTATATCATATTCCTTATATAAAAAAACTATACACCTCGGGCCCCAAAAGGATGATATAATCGACCGGAACCAAGTTGCTGGGAAGTGCTGCAATCATCCGCGCAGTTGCGCTCTGTTCCGGTTCGATCGCAGACATAGGGCTCCTCTCCGAGTCTGCGCTGTGGCTCTCAGAGCCTGAAACTTCCGAAACTAGATCCGCAACCAAATCAGGGCCGAGTGCGCGCGGCGCTGCGCGCGGGTGTGCCATTGCAGCCGAAGCTAGCTTGGCAAGCTTAGTGACTTAGTGCAAGTTCTCGAAGGGCCCCCCTTTTTTGAGAAGTTCATGGGAGCGGCCTCTAACCCTAAACCCTAAACTTTAAAACCCCTAAACCCTAGATGACTTCATTTTAAGAAACACCCACAGCCTTCTGCGAACATCCTTTTAGCTGACCCCCACAACCACAACTTAGGCATCCAAACAGCCCGCGGTGTGTGACATTTATAGACCCCGAAGGGTCCAAGGACAAAACGAAATAGGGTTTTAGGGCCCAAATACCATACATACTATAATATTTCGCACCTAAAACCCTATTATCTGGGTCCTTGGACTTAAGGGACCAACCAACGTAGACATTAGATGCAGACTTACGCGGATTCCTAGGGCTCCTGTTTGGGAGAATATGGGGGGGGGGTTAGGCTAAGTTTAGGATTATTTGGGAGAAAAGCACCGGGACCCTTGATAAGTTACGTAGCGCCTGCTTCACCATGAGCAAGAGGCTATTGTTCCTGAGTCAAAAATGTCGTAGGCCATGCTTAAGTTTTAGAACTTAGGACTTAGCTTCGGGTAGCTGGGAATGAAGGAATGGAAAAGAAAATCGAAACTACTACAGGGGCTATATAGGGACTACTATAGAAATCCATTGCTTCATTCCCGGCTAACGAAAGGTACGAGGATTCAGGGTTCAAGCTTCGGATGCAAGAGGCCCTCCCCCTGCCCACTGAAACTTATCAACTGGGAATGCATCGACGGATCAGGATCAAGTGATCTCCTAGAAAGCAAGGGTCCAAGTACCCAACAAGAAGGTAACCTGGGGTATAAGGCTCAGGGTTTAGGGTTTAAGGGTATTGGTGGTAGGAATTACAGTATATGCTTGGAGGAGTTAAGTTTATTGAGTCTTAGGGCAATATGAACAGAAAGGCTGATTCCTTGATCCTCAAGCCTAAGCATTCTGCGCAGGGTTCAGCCCTAAACCCTAAACCAATGTAGACTCCGGAGTTGATCCCTCATCACCCTGCCGGAGTTGACCCTACAGCAAACCCCAAGACCCCTCAGGTCATGCCCAAAGTCTACATGGGGGTTTCCCAAAGTTAGGGCTACCTTTTTGGGGATCCCCTCAATAAGGATCATAATATTTGGGGGTCTATATTGGGGTCCCCCTATTTAGGGAAATTACCACATGAGAACCATCTGCTCCCGTGGCTTGATCAAAACCCTAGCCAAAGATCACTCTCAGGGTTCTCAACAAGTTGGACCCTACTTCCAAACCATGAAGGTTTTAGATACCGAAATGCTCGTAATCCGAATGGAATTTGGCACCGAAAAACCTATTTGTTTAGTACTTGGGCCCTTTAGGTTGGATAGGGTTTAGGGTCCCTAAACCCTAAACCCTACCATTCACGGACAGCCAGAATCCTGCTACAGCTCAAGCTCTAAGTCAGGGTCTTGGGCTTCGTAAGCATGCAAAACTACCACCCGAAGCTCTAAAACCTTAAGCCCTAAAAGCTAAGCCGGAAGGGTGAAGGTTTAGGGTTTAGGGTTAGGAGAACCCTAAACCCTACCAAATTCTCAATCCTAAGCCCTTAACCTTATCCCTGCTCAGGAGCATGAAGGCTTTGGCCGTGCCGACCGTTACCTGGAGAGAGCATCCAAAGATTCGAAGTTTAGGGGTATTTTAGGTACCCTTTAGCCTTTCACCCCAAACCATTCCTTGAAAATTGCCGAAGGTACTGTTTGACATGAACCTGATGCATCCGTACTGGGCTAGGGTACACATGAAACTTGGTAGTTCCCAAAGACAGGGGACCCCAATAGAGACACCTTATAACTGGGACCCCCAAAACGGCACCCAACATTTTGGGAACCCCACTTAAAATGTTGTTCAGCAGCAACCCACGCGCTAGGAACATACCGATAACTTCGCCGATAACTTGAGAAACCTTGCATGTAAAATCTATGGCCCCTAACCGTGAACCCTGGACTCTAAACCCTTGCGTTTAAGCCCCAAACTTAACCCTAAACTTTAAACCCTAAACCCTAACACCAAACCCTAACCTTAAGCTTTAAACCTTAAACCCTGGAATCTAAGCTCTTGGTTTGCGCGCAAGGCTGTACCCCAAGCAAGGCTCTTAAAGAATCTGGGGTTTTGGGATTTCTTGGTACTGACAAGCAGTCCAAAAAGAGCCGCAGAGGCCCTAAACCTGAAACCTGTAACTCCAAATCTTACGCCTTGAACACACCCAAAATAACCCTCAAACCCTAAACCCTAA
>CAJNIZ010025047.1:11236-80328 GCA_905231905.1 Symbiodinium pilosum
GCAACCCAGTAAATCCTAAACCCCTTTCCTGACAAAGATCTTGCTTCGCAGAGCGTAAGATGTAGAAACTTCTTGGCTGCAGGCCAACTTACCCTGTCCTGCGCAAGCATGTACACCCCTTGGAAGGACCCTAAACTGGGGTTACATTAGGGTTATATTGGGGTTATATAGGGGTCATATAAGGGTTATATTATATTAGGGTTATATTTTATTAGGACCCGAAACCCTAAACCGACCCTAAACCCTAAACGCTATAGGGTTGAAGCCAAACCCGACTGAATATTTGGTATACCTTCAACACTCAGGCTGTTACGAACCCTAAACCCTAAACCCTAAACCCAGCCCTCTTTTTCCCTGCGTAACTCTGAAGGTACACAACCCTGAAGCCGCCACCTCAACCCATAACCCACACCGAAGACTCAGACCCTGAATCCCAAACCCCCTGAACCCCCCAAACTCTATCAACCCGCATCCCTATCAGGTGTCATCAATATGAGCCATAGTCTAAACTCCTGGTATCCCCCTTGATAGCCCCTATAGTAATCCATACAACCCCCTTTAAGGAGTTGAGACTATAGCTCATAAGTTGGACCCTACGAAACCCCGCTAAGTATACAATCCCAAGATAATCCCAAACATACAAGCGTAGTTTCCCTTTTCTTTGCATTATGCCCTAGACTCAAGACAGTACCACTAACCTGCACTAAAGACAACCCAATCAATATTGGCACTAGCGGGCGTCATCAAGATGTTGGGTATCCCAATGGTGATGTATAATCCCAATATACTAAAGTAGCTTCCGTTTTTCCACGATTCCCTGGACAGTATCAGGTGTCATCAAAATGTTGGATCTATCCCCACATAATCCCCAATCTGCTATGTTAGTGTGAATTATCCCTAGACAATACCACCAACCTGGAACCTAAACCCTAAATGCTAAACCCTAATCAATATTGACACTACCAGGCGTCATCAAGATGTTGGAGGCGTTCTTCGCACGGCAGCATCCGGTCTCCAGCATGGCGAAGCCTCAGTTTTGCATGGGTTTAGGGCTTTGGGTTTTGGATTGAGGGTTTAGGGTTTGGGATTTTGGATTGAGGGTTTAGGATGTGGGGTTTTGGATTGAGGGTTTAGGGTGTGGGGTTTCGGATTGAAGTTTTGGGTTTAGTGTTTTGGGCTGAGGGTTTAGGGTTTAGGATGTTGGATTGAAGGCTTAGGGTTTTGGACAGAGGTTTTTTTGACAACCCCACGCACCTTTTCTGATGCAAGCTTTCGCTGGGGAGGAAAAGGTTTAGGGTTTAGGATTTTGGATTGAGGGTTTAGGGTTTAGGATTTTGGATTGAGGGTTTAGGGTTTAGGAGTTTGGATTGAGGGTTTAGGGTTTAGAGTTTAGGGTTTTGGATTGAAGGTTTAGGGTTTGCGGTTTTGGATTGAAAGTTTTTTGGTGGTTTGAGAGTGAGTGTTTAGGGTTTAGGGTGTTGAGCTGTCGTTCTAGGGCTTAGGATTTTGGATTGAGGGTTTAGGGTTTGGAATTGAGGGTTTACTACAAGGATCATAAACAGCGAAATTGGGGATTCAAGCCTAGGATTGTGCCTGTGGGTTTAGGCTTTAGGCTTTAGGGTTTAGAGCTATCAAAATTTTGTTCATACCCTGTGAAAACTACAGGAACTCTTATTAGAGCTGTCTTTATGAAGCTAGCAGTCACAAGGTTATCTCCTCAGCACTGCGTGGCGTCCTGCCTTCAGCCGGCTGGGATGCAGTATGGACAATGCGCCCCTTGAAAAGCCTTGTAGTATCCATACAGAAACCTGCAAGCCCAACCATATGTAATCTAACCTTAAGCTCTGAACCAGAGACCACAAAACACTTCCACTAATCCTAGCAAGTCGCCGGCATGCATGAACATGACCAGGGCTCCACAGAGGACAAGCCAGGCCTAGGCGATTGTCTGGTGCTCTCACCCTAAACGCCCTAAATCCTGTAATCGAATTCAGGTTTGGGTGCAGGTTGCAAGGTTGCAGGACTGTAGTACCGGAGCTGATTAGGACCAACTCCTGGGCCATAACCGCTCAAATGCCTGAACCGTGTCCAGCCAATAATGAGGAAGATCATGAGATAGGAACTCCACAGGGAGGCAACACAAGGGATGCTTTAGGACTTTGTTATTATTGCCTTTATACCTGCTCCTGCTACTATTACTGTTACTATTACTATTACTTTTTACTATTAATGACTGTTAATCCCGAAGCCCTATTCCTAGCCGTCCATCTCAAGCCCCTCAGGCCAGCCAACTTGTTTGACTATAGCATTCTGGCAGGATGGCCACTCTGCCTCTCTGCCTCAGCACTAGGGTATAACCCTATATATCCCAATTCATACATATACACATATATACCTCTAGAAAGCTGCAATAAGATGCGCAAGGGTTAGGGTGTATAGGGGGAGGCTGCCCTACGTAGTTTCAAGGGTTTCCCCGTCTAACTCCTTTGAGCGTGACAAACACGTACCTACTCTCCAGCCGCTTTCAGCATTGGCACAATGCCTTTGCCCATGATGTAAGTAATTATTCTGGAGCATCGTCACCAACCATCCCTTCGGAGAGTCCACTCATTCCAACGAAGAAGGCCTAGTGATCGTGTACGTGTGAAGAACTTTGTCAAAAGCAGAAAGGTTTAGGTGGCCCTGACAGATTTTTGAGGCTTGCGCGAACCAAATTACCGTTATCCTGAGCTTCAACACTTCAACCAATGAGAAACAAGCTCTGTCCGCGCGCATTCCATGATACAAGCATGTTCAAAAGCAGATTAAGTAGCGCTTGTAACCCGAGTGAAATACATTCTGCCCAACTTAATTACCACGCCATACAGGCAATTTCGTAGAGTTTGCTGATACCTGAACTCCTACAGAACCTTGTAGAATACCAAAAAAGCCATAAACTCTGTAAGGCCACAAATTCCATAAAACACCCGAACTACCTCGGCTGTCCAGTTGTCCAGGCCGGGCGTCCGAATCCGTGGCACCCCCGAAACTCTCCTTCCAGAAGGATAACGAGTCGTTATCCATGATAACGACAAACTAGCAGACATGCAATTAAGCCATGCAACGGGGTCTCATATGGGTGCGTAAGGGTATATAGAAGTAAGTATTTAGAGGCATTCCGGGGTAGATAGAAGTTTGTACAGGTATATAGAGGTTTACAGGGATCTAGGGAGGTATATAGGGATATAGGACTTCAAAACGTTGTTCGTGCAGATTCGGATATAGACCAAATTAAAGATGCTCTGTCTTTGCGTGGTCCTGAACCCTAAACCCTACATGGTAGCTTCCATGTTCTTTTCCATTGTCCCTACATATACCCCATTAAGGATGATACGGGTATGTCTAAGATTAAGGCTGCTTCCGTAAACCCCCAAAACACTTTAGTCATGCTATAGTCCCACTATAAGCACTCCCGCAAGGACCACCCTGCTTGGAAACCAGCGCTAGCGCGTCAAAAAACTCGGGTTAGTGGCTCAAGCCCAAGGTATCGGCAAAATCTGATTTTGGAATCTCTTCATTTGAGGCCTAAGGCGTCCGTGTACTGTAGGCCTCTCAAGAACGTGTAGTCTCATGGAAATGAGCAGCAGGCACCTGGCCATAATCACTAACCTTTACTGGGCTGCTGTTAGGGAACTCAAATAAAGCGGCTATAAGGAAACCCTACTATTCACCATATAGCAATATAATAGTAACTTCAACCGTGAACCCTAAACTTCGTGTACCCATATCATGGTAAATTAGTCTAGTTCCGTGACAGCCACCCGGTAACTTTTAGTAGCTGTCGAAGGTTTGGATTTCGGCACGCAAGGCTTGGGTAACAACATGCTCTCCCTGGTCTGGATTTACTTACTGCTGGTTTATAGCAAATCAAGGAATATAACCCTATTATAGAAATCCTACATACTAGATTCACCTATTCCCTACTAACCACCAGTAAGTAGGTCTAAGTAGCAACGAAGCCAAGTTGACTTGCTGCTGGGATTGCTGGCTGCAACGCAGACCCCATGACCCCATGAAATTCTGACAAAACCCGCTTTTCAAGAGCGTACTAGAATCTAAACTCCGAGTATCTGCCTTAGTATCCCCCCCATGACCCCCAAATCCTGCAGTTTGCAAACTTAGGGTCCTAAGCTCCATGCATGCCTAGCTATGTATAGCAGATGGACGAGGTAGGACTCTCCAAGACCAAGCCCGGAACCCTATATCAAAACCCAGGTTACATGGGGTTCTATGGGGCTATATGCGTTATATGGAGGTTATTTGGGTGGCTATGTGGGGGTAGTGGGATCCAGTCAATGAAATTGCCAAACACCCGCAAGCCCAAGCCACCTCCAATACATCTAATACCCAAAATTAGCATAAGAGACATGTCATGAAATGTGAAGTGCCAGCTAGCGTCTAGCAGCTGCAAACTCAACATTCGGAACTTCCCAAGGAAACCCTCCCAAACCTAGCAATGCAAACTTGAGAGGGTAGGTGTCGTAGCAGCTGCGCATCGATATTAACGCTGCAGATACACCATAAAACGTAGCTTCCAACAAGCAAGACGCTTACTACTAGCAATATACAGCAATACACAATCTCGCAGCTTAAGAATGCAAACTCGACCTTGGAAGCTCAACCTTTCACCTGCAGGGTTTAGGGTTTAAGGCCTGAACACTCCAGCCTGGACCCTAAGCCCTCAACCCTAAAACCCTCAACCCTAAAGCCCTAAACCAAAGAAAGCCCCAAAGCCCCAGAGACTGATTCGTGTAAGGGAGAGGCTGTAAGGTTTCAGGGCCTAGGGGCCAAGGTGAACTAGAGCCGATAAGTCCCGTGAACCTTTCTCCCCCATGATCTCAACTAGGCCCCCTAAACCCTGAATCAACAAAAAAAGGAAAAGCCTCCCTAAACCCTGAACCCTAAACACCCTTAACCCTAAACCACTCTAAACGCCAAACCCTAAAACCCCAAGACGTTGAGAGTCCTGGGCGTCCGCCAACTTCGTCAGCTCACGCTTCTGCTCCTCTATCAACGCCCGCTGTGCCTGCTCAATTGCTGAATGGTGCATGTTAGGATTTAGGCTTTGGGGGTTCTAGGGCCCAATAGTAATTTCCATTATATTTCCTAGGGCCCTGAATAGTAGTTTCCATTATGTTTCCATCATCCGTATATAACCCCTATATCTATATAGTCCATATTTCTATTCCACACCCTAAATCCCTCGGTTTTTGGGTTTGGGGCTTTTAGGGGGAGGTCAAAGGCTTTGGGAGGGGTCAGACCTCGACATTTGGAGATTGGGGACTTAGTGCTTGGGATTTGATGGTTTCAGAGTTTCAGGTTAGGAGGCTCCCAGTCTACGGCATGGAAGGCGTAGGGTTTAAGGGGAGTTAGATTTGCGTATTGGTGAGGGGCCTGGGTTAGAGGGTTTGCGATTGACGGTGCTCTAGGTTCAAGACTTGAGCCTTCGATAGATCCATTGGCACTACGCTGGCTGGTGGGACTTTGGTTGGCCTTTTGGGATACTGAGCTGCATTCATCAAGCTGTACCTACAGGGCGCTCGGCTTTGCATGCCAAGGTGTCAAGTCCCACACATATCTTTATTGAATGTGCTCCGGGTGCTCATCTGGACCACAGGGCGGGCTTGATTTGAGGTTTTAACTGATTTTAATCCGCGGCCTCACTTCAGGTAGCCCTGAAAACGCCAGTGCACACTTGGGCTAGCTGCTTTCTGAGCCACCTGCCCAACTTAAATGCAAGTAAAGGCGAAAGACACAAACATTTAGCCACCACCTAAACCCCGAACCGCCCTGAATCTTCAGCAAGATGCAAAAAGTGCTTTTCGGGGTGCCATGTTGGTTTGGGGCCCCCTGGATGTCAACAATCTTTCACCCAGCCATCGTGAAGAATGCAACTCATACGTCCGAACAAAACCACAATATCTTCTTTGTGGGTACCTCACAGTCTACTTTGAGGTAGCTACCTTGTACCCGTCCCCAAAACTGTAGTCTCCTTAGACCTATATTAAAAGATATAATCTTTAATATTTCCTTAGGGTTATACCATGCTAAGAATATAAAAAATAGTATTTCTAATATTTCTTTGGGGTTACACTATAAGAAAAAATCAAAAAGAATTCCTAAGGACACAACAGAAAACTGTGAATGTGCAGCTGTTGCACCTTAAGCTCGGCCAGGATTTGGGTCACATCAGTCGGGTCTGTCTGCGCCACAGCACCTGGAGCCGCAAGTGCGGAGGGGCTTGGCTCTTTTAGGCTTAGGCTTGTGGATCAAAGGCTTCAGGTCGGCGTGGGGGCTTCAGGTTAGAAAGATGTATGACCCCAATATATTATATGCCCCATTAGAAGTAATGTGGTAGTTTTCATTTTCTTTCCATCATCTCAATATTGAATGTTGGGATAAGTAACAAGAAAATGGAAAATACTGCCGCGCGCGCTCGGAATGGCAAGCCTGAAACATCTGAAGCAGATCCTCAGCTACCCATGCTACCACTAATGACTTGACCTGTACTCTGTACTGTACTGTCATATAGAACATATATATGTATACATATATGGTGGTGGTGGTGGTGGGTTGACTGGAGCATCAGTGACAGCATGCTCAGCCTGTGGTCAGCCGACCGCCCTTCCGGCCCGGAGGCTTAAAGGGCGAGAAGGCGGCAAGCTCCGCGCAACCCACGCATCATTGCTTGCCTGACGGCCCGATCATGCGAGAGGGCCATGCCTGCTCAAAGCGTAGCAACGACTAGGCAAGCCCGCCACCTGCACTACAAGGAAGTGCACAACCAAGCAGGCACGCATAAGGGCAAGACAGCTTGCCATCCTCGAAGAAGCCACTCCTCGATTACACACTTCCCCCTACAGTCGCCTGCAAGGGTACTGCGCGTAGCAGGCGACATCCCCTCTGCAGCGGGCAGTGCGAGGCTGCAAGCCGGAAAGGCTAGCACGCTTCCCTGAGGATCCCTCCTGAGGTACTAAGTGCCCGTGGCAGCGCACACGCACCCGGGTCCCACTCACCATCAACACGACCTAACTGCGCTACAAAGGGCCATCCTCCGCCGGTGGCGCAAGATTGTGCACCGCCCCCTGTCACTTGCGCCACCCGAATAATGTGCCCTTCCAGTGGTAGAGCGAAGCCCAACGCTGCGGGCAGCGCCCTCCGGAAGAAGGGTTATGTACATATATATATATATACATATAACCAGATATTACGGCCCGGATCTGAAGCGTACTTGGAAATTCGCGGAGCGGGCAATGATTATCGGCTTGTTGATAATGGTGTGTCGCAGGCTGCGCCTTCAGCGGCATACTGTCCATCCACATCCCCAGATTGCGCTAAGGTCCCGAGACACAAGCTGTAAACACCAACAAAAGTGTCCCAATGTGTCCAAATCTTTCCTGAGGCGGTGAGTGTAGGGCTGAGGCCAGAAACTAACCTTGCTCGCACAATACCTCCCTCTTGCTCATGTCACACCCGCGCCCTTCCGTCTGTCCAAGTGATGCGTGTTGGGCAATGCTACAGTGGGTCAGCATCAGTCCAGGGAAACCAGAGCATGACGTGTCATGGAGCACAGCATCAAGACTTCGCCAGGGGATTGGAAATCGGAAGTGCGAAGCTCGTCAATATCTTCTTGCGTCCCATACCAGAGACAGAAGAAGAAAAACTATATGGAGAAGGCCTTTCAATCCTGCTGCAAATATTACTATTGTCGTACGCTCTGTGCTGATAGTTTGGGATTTTCAGAATAGTATACTCTCATTTAGGAAAGTCTTGCTTATGCTACAATATCAGGAAGATGACCACAAACATCGAGTATTGATTACACTTGTACATACACTTCCCAATATCAATGCAGTAAACAGGTGAGGGGCCATTTCTCCCCAAAAGGGAGACCCCATCAACCCTCCTCTCATAACTACTATATGAGTGGTTGTCAAAATTATGGTCCCTTTTTTGGGTACCCTAAATATTAGGTGCCGTGTTTTCGTAAGGATCCCAAAAAGGGACCATAATTTTGACAACCACCCATATGTTACGGGTCCCTAGGATGCTGCCATTTTGAGGAGAAACTCCCGGATGGTAAGACGCATGCAGCAAAAGCACCCATACTCAGGGCCGCAGATAAGGCGACTGCCGCACAGGCCTCTTTTTTCCACGTAGCTTAGGATTTAGAGCGTGGGAATTTGAATTTGGGGATTAGGGCTTAGGGTTTCGGGTTTAGAGGTTGGGGGATTTGTTGTTTAGGGCTTAGGTTTCAGTTTTGAAGAGCTAGAGTGTATGTTCTAGGTTTGTGCTTTAGCGTTCAACCATCCGCCTAAGGTTGATCCACCTCCCAAATGTCATAACAATCGGAGAGTCGAAAACAACACTACCATACTTAACCGGGGCTACATAGTGAATCGTATTGGAGGGGAATCAAATGGAAAATTACATGGAAAGTTAAATGGAAGCTAGGGTTTTATTGGGTTATATAGGCTGCAAAGAAACTTAAGCTAAGTTACGATTACGGGAAGACCATGTCCAGCATCTGACCCGACATCTCCTATACTCTATCTGCCCTAGGACGATTACATTACACGCCGCAAACCTACACCCCACACCAGAATCATACTCTCTACATCCGGTGTGGGGTTGCAGAAACAAGGGGAGGCGCTTCTTGGGGCACCCCTACCGGGTTGGGGAGCCTACATGGGGCACCGACTTTGCACGTGACGGTTCTTACATAAGCCGTAGAAACTCGATCCGGACTAAAAACCTTCCCCAAAAAAGATCCTGATTCTGAAGCCTCCCCACAAGGACTAAGCCCTAAACCATAAACCCCTGAACCCTAAACCCTAAACAAAACTTTCACACCATATCCAGGGATAGGTGGCTTAGGCATTCTGGCCTAAATTAAAAGGATCTGCCAAATCCGCTGTGCAAGTCCTGAAAACAACCCTCCGAAAGAGCTTAGCTGGAACCAGAGCTTTGGCATTTACCCTAGACCCTAAACTAACATGGAACCTCAGGCTGATGTATATAAGGACGATAGCCGTCCATGGAATCCTCCCCTTCAGAGGTTCCATGTCTATTTGGAAGGAGTTACTCGGACGGGAGGGTTTCCGAGATCTGAAACAAAATGGGCTCTTACAACAAACCACGTCACCAACAGGACTTCCTCAGACAACCTGTAACCTGGCAATTTGAGTCGCCAATCAATTTCAAAGAGGAAGCCACATCCCTAGACTTAGCCCCAGAACTCCAGCCCCCATTCGAAAATCATCCTGCATCATCCATGAGCAACCCATATGTGCACGTACGCATACACATTATCAGTATCTTATGAGCATCATCCCTGCAGCAGCATTGCAAGCACCACAACTGACCCTAAACCCTAAACCCTAAACCCTAAACCATGACCGTGCCTTCATGGCTCACGCGTCCGGGTTGGATAGGCTTGGATTGCTCGATGTTGCTGCTTGGGACCAAATGGCTGCCAGCATCACAGTGAATAGGGGGTTATACAGGGGTTGTATTAAGGGTTTAGGGTTTAGGGTTTAGGGGCAATATTGGGTTATATGAGATTTTATTAGGGTTATATGGGGATTATATTAGGGTTATATAGGGGATTATACTAGGGCTATATAGGGGTGTTTTTTAGGGTTATATGGGGATTATATTGCGGTTATATCGGGATTCTATTGGGGCTATATAGGGGTTATATGTAATAGAAGCTGGGGATTTAGGGTCCAAGGATTGTGTGATCTGGGGGCGTAGCGGTCAGGAGCCAGAGCTTAAAGGGTGAACATGTAGAGATAGAGTTTGAAATTGGGCTTTTCAGGTTGTAATGCTGTGTACTTCAGGTTCTCATGTCTACCTGGTGTGAAACACCACTTCCCTTTCCATTTACATGATCCCAAGAAGGACCAAATCCAGAAAATGAAGACAGCGATTGAAGTTGAAATGTTTCCGTGATCACCTCACACAAACACCGCGCAAAGCTTGAATTCAGTTCTGCATATAGATACTATAAGCTAGTCTCCTAGTATCCACCTTAACAACCCCAAAATAATCCCCTATGTAACGCCCTATAGGCCCCTACAAGGTGTTTAGACTATAGCCCCTAAACCTTAAACCCTATGCAGTCCCTACTATAGCTCAGATAACCAGGCATAGTGTGCTTCCAATTGGGGCTGCTGCTGGTGATAGTGTCAATCCTAGGGTTCAGGGCACATCAAGGCTCATGCACAACAAACGCTATGCAGGCTATGCAGCAATCATTCACAGTTCTGGTCTATGTGCTCTATGATGATCCTCTTGCGGCAAGGAATGTCAAGAAATCAAGGTTTCTGAGATGCAGGTGTCGGACAAGAGGTTGCGAGCCTTCGAACTCAAACTTACTCCGTGGCAGTCAGTTTTGAGGGAAGGTCTGAGCCTATATTATGGGGCTCTTCGTTGGTTCCAAGGGGAGATTGTTACCTGTGACACAGCTCCTCGCAACCATGCCCAAATTCGAATCCAGGGCTCTCTCCCCACCCGCATGCGTTCCACAATGATAAATTGAGTGGATTCGGAGATACATTCAGCGATTCGGAGACTCGACTGCTCTCCTCGTGTCTCCCGGAAATGGCTTGGAGCCAAAATGCGCGCTGGCTGCTATGACTTGATTTTGCAAACCCCCTGATATCAGAATTTCCTACCTCAGAACTTATGAGGACTTGCTCCATCTTGCAGCGTTGAAATGCCTAGCCTCCCGGGCGCATGACTAGGTGTCCTCTAAACATGATGCATGCAAGGTTTTTTTGAATGACCTCGGGCTGCGCTTCTCAAGACGTGGCCTGAAATCGTTGCGGCTCCGGAGTCACACCGCATGATGTATTCTTTTTCACCTCTCGCCAAATCCTTTCCGTGTCCCACAATGCAGCTTTCAGCAGATGCTTCCTACGTATCCGTTCCTTTTTCCAACCTTTCTTAATACTGCCGCGTGCTCCGTCCACCTGTTGCCCCTCCCAGCCCTTCCAACCGCCTTGACAAGCAACACAACTACATAGAAAAATGCCTGCCTCCAAGATTCAGGAAGAAGCGGTAATACAATCAAGGTCCAAGGCGGACGAGTCAAGTAAAAAGTGTGCATGTCATTAGTCCGTTATGTCCAGCGAACAGAGATGGGTCTGGTTTTTCCGCAAGCGCACAGTGTCCACTGGCAGATTGGACCAGATGCGGCAGGTCAAAGATAGGCGGGGGATCAGCTCAAGGAGTGCAATGGATTGCCCCGCAGGGAAGTCATGCAGACCAAACTGAAACTCAGGCCAGGGCACCGAATGGATGAACAATCTGGAAGAGGTGGGTAGACCTAGACGGAAGAGATGAGTAGCAGCAAGGTCGGCAGAGCAACCTAGCTTATCTGCTAAGTCATTCGCACTCCCCGGAATGTGGTTAACGCGGCAGATGTGCGGCGGTGCCCCTGGAGGTGGAAGAAGCAGCCGAGCAAATGGCAAGGCCCCTTGGCAGTGGACAGACCGTTCCAGGAGGCAGACTCGGCCACCGCATTCGAACCAGTCCACCAGAACAGCAAGCTCGCAAGCAGATAAAACGTGTTGGAAGAACATGCCTCAGACTGAAGGAACGGACTGAGCAAAATGCAGCAGGTAGCCAGAAGGTCCAACCAGAGACGCAGCACTTTCTCTGAAGCAGGTGAGATAGGCCGGTCCTGACCTGGGAGCACGGCCGCCTGAGTCTAAACCCTGCCGGACGCAATAGGCTCGGCAAGCAGTTCGGATTTGGGGTGGTCACACCAGAATTGGCAATGGCGGGCAGCTTGAATTTCCAAAGCTGTGCCCACCATCTGACCTGCCAAAGCCAGCTGCGGGGACCGTTGATGCCGTCAAAATCCTTGCGAAACTGCTCGCAAGGTATGACCACGAGGCATCATCTGCGGCATCAATCCTGGCATCACCTTCAAGGACGCTGACCGGACCAACCGCAGCTTGTCCGTGAAATGCACTGTGAACATGCCTCTGATGTTGCTTTCTTTTCATCATCATCATCATCATCATACATTTATAACAGTAGTTTCCATGTTCTTTTCCATTCTCCCTATATCACCCCTATATATACCCTACTATAATATAGTAGATTCCATTTTCTTGTCCATTCTCCCTCTTTCCAGTCTTGAGACCAGCTCTCCTTCCGCAAGGGATCATGCACTGGAACTACACCGGCCTCTGCGGCCCTCACGGCGTCATCGATTGGTTTAAGAACTGGGCAACGGTGCTGCCGGTGACCGTGCTGTTCGGGGGGGCTAGAGGGTTGGGAATGCTGCAACATGGAACTCATACATGCATAATGTTTGGACTGGCTAATTGCCCGCGCTGTGAGCAGACCTGTTCTGGAGAAGCCGCTCGCGGGTTCTTTTGCGTATGCTGCACTACGACTTTCAGATGATGGTTTCGATTTTAGACGCGCAACCTCTCTGGGACTCTACCCAGCTTTCCAATGCCTAAGTTCCTGTCTCGCCCTGAGCCCCGCTGAGCTCCTTGACCAGCAAACCAATCCAAAAACGATTCAAAAAAATATGCATCAATTGAGATCTTGGGTGGAGGAGTCAGGTAGACAGGATGCAGCGTCCGACAGCCGAAAAGTCAGACAATCAGACTGGGCTCGTAAGCCATGTAAAGTTCGGCAGTCCCACAACTGAATCGGGCTAGTCAGCCACACATGCATTACATACATCCCGGAAATGCTTCAGGATTTGCAATAGCCACTCTGTTTTTTCAATCTCTGGCAGCGGCTTGAATAAGGCCTACCTCGGGTGCGCAGGTGTGCTGCTCCTGCTTGTCCATAAACCTTGCAGCAGCTTCAGCACTTGTAAGAGCTCGCATCAGAATCATGCTCAGACTCGAGATCAGAATGCAACTTTAGATCAACATCGAAAATCGGGCAGCAACAGTTGCCACGTTCTGCTTTTTGACTGAGCAGCGAGATGGGCGCCTCTAAACAGCCCCCCCAAGGCCTTTTCCTCAAAAGGCTATGGAAACGACGTTCACACTCTTCGTGCGTTGGAGCGCAATGTCTCAAACAAAAAGCGCTTGTATAGCAGGGGTACGGATGAATAGACACCAAATTGGCTGTTGGTGTTGATGTTTCTCCCACATTGAGCCACAACATATCCATGGCCAGGTTGGATGGCCACCATGGACAAAAATCACTGAGACGACTTCCTTGGCCACTCCAATTGTTTAACGGCCTGTAATTACAAATGAATGATAAGCACACAAAGGACTCTTTGTATTAATGAGGGGGGTCCCCACCTCAAGCGAGCTATCGAAAGAGAGCCGCGTGGCCAGGTTAGAGGGCCACAATGAAGAAAAAGTCACCAACAAGCGTGCAGCCTGCTAGTGCAAATTTGTGGTGAAGCCAGACAAAATGTCCAGTATTGGGAAGGCTCCGTGGCAAACAAGTATGCGCCAGAATTTCCTGATCAGCACCTTCAAATCAGATACAAGGCAATACAGGACTCCGGGCCTTGTGCCGCTGGAGATTTTAGGGAGACATGCTTCCCATTTTCGTAAGGTACGGCGTTGCGAGAATAGTTCGCGCAAGGCTGTCCTCGAAGGCTGTCCGCGCGTCCTGGAGACAGTCATCTTTGAAGACGCTTCGGTAGCAGAATAGCGGGCTCTCAAGCGCACCGGTGTTCAGAGACAGGAGCCCCAGCCTATAGGTTGTGTGCTCAGCCGCAGAAGGCAGGTATTCTTTAGGGTCAAAGGAATTGCCCCTGGTTCTCAGTTTCCACAGGAGCTGCGAGTGATTCTCAGGCAGCCAGGAGTCATGAGCCAAGTCATGCACGAAGGTAGCTTGTAAGATGCAGGTCGCGAGCACGTGCGACAAAGCCGCTTGAGAAAGCTCTCTTTTTGCGGGTTTCATCTGCTTCCACCATATGGCACGCCACCAGGATGCAAGCGCTTCATCCTGCTCCTGCCAGCAGGCTTCCACGACTGAGCTAGCCCACGAGAGCATGATCTCAAAGAGCTGCCGTGCCGTGTCTCGCAGTGCAAAAGCTGTGGACTGATCGACCCCGCATCCTCCCTGCATGTACCCTCCTTCATCAAACCAGAACCAACACCCAGGCTCAAACCTCTGGCGTGCTTGTGCAACTTGGTCGCGGACACCGTTGGTGGACATGGGAGACTTCGGGGACATCATTCGAAGGCATGGTCCATAGCGTTCCCCCTCATTCGCCAACAACAGATCCATGCCCCATGTGCGGTTCACGAACCCCACATCGCCACAGATCGGAGCCAGCAGTTTGAACACGTAATGCTCAGCCGAAAGGTGCTTGTATGCAAGAGCGACAAAAGTTTCCATCACCATGTGGCCATTCACCAGGTGCTCTGTATACTGGTGCCGTTGCACTGCACCCGCGACAGCCAGCCGTTTTGCCCACAGCCACTCATCACTGGGGGAGGTGCTTTTTTCATAAACAGTTGGCTGGGATGAGTTTTCGTGCAGTACCACGACAGCCTCAACAAGAAGGCCCCGCTTCTGATCTTGACGAAAGAGGACTTTGCAAGGCTGAAAAAGGCGGCCGGGTCGCAGCTCCAGACCTTCCAAAGACGAAGCCAGATCGCAAATCACAGCGCCGGCTTCCAATTTCAAAGTATCCTCGCCCGGCAGCGGTGCCCGGAGCATGGTAGCACCGAAACGCTGGTTGAAGATCTCATTGAAGAAGGCATCGTCCAGTGACGTCTGCAGAAGCTTGGTTTGTGCCTTGTCAGCTTCACAGTTTGCCCTTAGCAAGGCACAGGGCGCGCTGCAGCAAATTCGTTCATTCCACATGCTGGAACACAAGCCGCCGATCAAACCACACCAGAAAATATTATTCCGCTGAAACCTTTCAATGTTGGGCATAGTCGAGGCTGTGCCTCCCGTGGAAGGATGGCCGTCATAGCGAAGCATGTATGGCAGAACAGAAGGCCAGCCCATGTCATCCTCGCTAACTTTCGCACCAATTTCGTGAAAGTGCTGTAGCCGCAGTTGGGCTGCCCTTCCTGCCAGTGTGGTCCCACAATTTAAGCACTCGTAGCATTGCGAGGACTTGACATCTACACACATGCGCTTCGCATCTTCTGTGACCATGATCTCTTGAGGAGGAGCTTGTACCGCTTCACCTCCCCTGGCTTCCTCATGCGCGATGGCACCAATTGTCACCGTGGGAAGGTTTTCTTGCGCTCCTGCCACTATACTTGCCATTGCGCTAGCAGGCCTTGCCTTCGCAGAGCCTGATGCGGTCTCACATAGGACAGAGATGACTGAGCCTTGTCACTAGAATATGTTATGACTGCGACAGTACAAGGAGGAAGGACAAAAGCTGCTGTGAGGGCATTGGAATCCAGGCAGTGCATCTGCCAACATTTTACAACTTTGCCAGCTGCACCTTCTCGGACTTGCGCTCACAAACGTTCTGGGAATGCTCCCGGCCCGGATGCCCCACAGCTGCTCCTGGCAGTCCATCTAGACTCTTGCATGTCACATAAGATGTGTTCAGCAAAGCGGTGAGGCGAATCTCTGAGATTTACAGAGTCCCAATCGGATGGGCCAAAAACGCAGCATGAACAAAGCCCTGCTCCTGGATTCATCTCTTGGAAGAGTGTCGGTGCGCCTTGCGCTTGGCAGGACTCCTGGAAGAATGCGAGGGCGACAGCACATCAACGCATTTGGTGCACACACATACACACACACACACCAAGATTGCAACCTTGTCGGTATGTGCGCCTTTGCCAACAGAATAATTTGTCAGGCAACTTGGCAGGGATGTCATGTCAACCTTTGTTGCCGTAGCGTCCTGATTGGGCCAAAGGTCACCAAACTGACTCCTTTGGCCACTCTGGGTGGATCTGGATGGTGTGCTACCGGAGTTGATTTGCTCTCCCCAATGAATTTGGGTACCTCCACAGCAGTAGAACTCAGCAGAAAAGCTCTTCACGCTGACAGCGTGGCTCTAATAACAAGAAGCTGACAACCCTAAACCCTATACCCTAAACCCTAAACCCCTGAACCCCCCAAAGGACCCGTCAGAAACCCTCCAGTCTCCAAGCTTGGTTTAGGGTTCAGGGTTACCCTCCCTAGATGTCAAAACCTGAAACCCAGCATGTAAACCATAAAACTCCAAACTCCCAAACCCTAAACCTCAAAACCGGAACCCTAAACTGGGTTGCGGCTAAGGAACTTAGAATGAGTTACCATAATAGGGGTATATAGTAAAGAATCCAGCTACCTTCTTATGGTAACTTAATTTAGATTCCTCAGCAGCAACCCAGTAAAACCCCCTGATCACCCTACTGGAAACTTGGACCGCTTGGTACTCTCCTCTGCCCCCTGAGGTTCCTTGGCGGTCGTGCCCAGGCAGACAAGCCCCTAGACTTCCTGCGTCAGGAAAACAAGCTTTCCGGGTGGAAATCACGACTCCAATCTTGTGCACTGGGAGCAGAACCCAACTGGCATGGAGGATAAGATGCCTACTTTTGTTTGACAGCGCTAACCTGGGAAAGGAGGAAAAGCTTCTCCCATCCAGACTGTTGACGCAAACAGCCCACCTGAAGCGATACATTTCATTCACGGTGGCATTTGCAATTGCGCCTGCCTCCTCCACCATCATCTGCATAGAAGCCCAGAAAGTACTTCTGCACCTGAAACCAATGCCAGTTTTTGTAGATGCTTCTCTGTGTCTGCAGGATGAGGTCAACAAACGAAAAGCGCAAGCAGCTGTTAATGGTGGTGTAAGCATGTTTCCGGAGGTGGGTAGGATTGCTACCAGGGAGCACAACCAGGAACTGAACTACTGCA
Source organism: Symbiodinium pilosum (assembly GCA_905231905.1). NCBI lineage: Eukaryota > Dinophyceae > Suessiales > Symbiodiniaceae > Symbiodinium > Symbiodinium pilosum. The sequence goes on from CAJNIZ010025047.1 coordinate 28,097, forward strand.
GATACGCTGCACGGCAACAAGTACAAGCGTGAAAGGCTCAGGATCTTTCCACGCGCATGGCCTCTGCAAAGGCTGGTCGAATGACCCTGATAAGTACCTTGCGCTAGTCTTAAGTGGACTGTGCGGACGGAGCGCAGCCGCACTGACCCATGGCTTCACTTATTTCGAGTTGTGTAGGGCCAACACCACGTTGTCAAGGCGAGCCATCATCCAATCGCAGAATCCGGGCTGCCAGACAAGTGGCATTTGATTCCAAGTGGCACAGGCAATTGGTTGCCTCTGCAATTTCAATAAAACCATGGTGTTTGGTGTATGTCCAACGGACATAAGCAACAACCACAGCAAAAGTAATCAAAAATCGCATATGAGGCGTATGTATGCACTGACAAGGCGAACTGTACTTGTGCTCCATCTTGTGGAACTTGTTCATGATTCGAGCATCGAAGAAAGCATGATGGATGAGGTTGTCAATTTCTAGTAGGAAGCCCAAGGCAGTACTGTTCAAAATGAGGTTCAGCAAGCTGTCTGTGGAAGTCAAGAAGTATGTGCCTGCGACCAGCAGCAAAGCAGCAATTGCAGAACGTGTCATCACGATCAGGAATCCTAGAACCTTCTGACGGCGTGGCACTTCTATGATGTTAAACCTGGTCTTCTCAGACCTCTGTCTTGCTGGCATTTGCTCGAAATCAAAACTGTCAGACTCGCTGACGGTCATTGCGCATATGACCATCAACATGTTCCATATTTCGCGGAACTCCTTTGTCAGCAGCATCGCCCACACGAACAGTAGCAGCACCAATAGCATCTTGAAGGTGCGTTCACAAATGGCAGCCGGGGTGCCGACGTAATCGCGAACAGTTTGGTAGGACACATAATTGACCCGGCGGGCTCTGTCATATTTCCACAAAGGCTGTCCGCAGAACTGCTGCGTGGAAAGGTAATAAGACTGAAACTCCTCTCCAAAGAGTCGCTGGCAGAAAGTCTTGAAGTTCCTCCTGCATCTGAAGACTCGCTCATCAACTCCCATTCCAGGCATGCCCCTTGCCAGGAACCCTTTCCGCTCCAGGTTTCCACACATGTTTGGGTCAGTTGGGATGCAAGACTGGATCTGGCTACGGTACTGACGGAAGAAGCCTAGGTCCAGGTGCTTTGGGTAGCTTTTGGTTGAAGCGGTTTTTCTCCATGTCATACTCAATCATATTCAAGACCACCTCAGTCCAGTTTGCCGTGATAGACTCAAACTGTCTGAATGTTGCTTCAAGGCTAGACGCCTCAGTAACTGACCAGAACCCATCGCGATTTCGATCCAAGGCGTCCGGAAACATTGCAAGTGTCAGGATCGGCTGCCCGCAATCATAACCACTGCCCGACTTCAGTTCCATCAGCTTCTGGATTGGTGATACTGCCTCGTACCAGCTCATCTTCTGCTCATGTAGATGCGTACAGGTTCCGTTGAAGAGGTCTGTTTCCACGTCTCCATAGGTTTCCTGGGTGACTCGCCAAACCTGCCAACCGACTGCCCCTTGAAGCAAAAGATTCAGAAGCATGAAGGACACTGCTGTGAAGTAGTGTGGGCACTTGAATGCCTTGCCGTGATCCTGGTCAATTAGGTGTAGATAGACCGGATGGAAGAAAGCATCCAAGTATGCATCACCCTCTTCGTCACCCGGATCAATTTCGTAAAGATCCTCAAGGCCACTCTCATCTTCACAATTTGCCGAGATCCCCAAGGACCGATCACACTCAATCAAACTTTCGCCATCACTTCCGTTCGAAGACGGCATGGCTGAGCGACTTGTAGGGAGCTACTGTTGCGAGGTGTCAAGAAAGCATTAAAGCCATACCCTCGATTTGGGCGCCCCTTTTGGGGCGGTCGTATAGGAATTGCATACAGTATCTGAAGGTACACTGGGTTTAGGGCTTCGGGAATTGGACGCCATTGGCATGATTCACACAACGGCATGCTGCAGACGCAAGTGCCTTTGCAGGCTGCTTGAGTGCAGTCGAGGGGCAAGATCCGTTCCGAAGCTAGGGGACCCCAATATAGACACCACAATACTATATTTTTTTATTAAGGGGATCCCCAAAATGGTACCCCTAATTTTGGGAAACCCTCATTTATGCTTATGCTGGCATGTCTCATGTCCCATTAAAACACACAACAAGCAAGCACACCTCTGAATGGAAACACCTCTAGATGGAAACAAATAAAATCTGATGGCAAACTCACACATGCAGCAGCTTCATGCTGCATGTCATTGGTCTCCGCAGTGACAGGAAGCCGTATTTTTCAGAAAATGATAAATCGAAACTCTCCAGAAGCTCTCTCTCTCTCCCGGAAGAATGCACCATTTACAATCTGCCCTCCTGCCCAAAGCCGGACACCTAAATTGTGCGGATCCGCATCTAACCATCTGCATGTTTACAGTAAGGGCTGCGACCACATCTCCTTTACAAAGCTTACAAGTGAACTGCAGGCTTGTGGGGTCCGATCTTGATGAAGCATTGTTCTGCAAGCACAAAACTTACCTGGACATGAGCAATTTCAGGCGTCTCTTATTGCATGCCGCCTGCTTCTCTGCCTACTTTGAGGCTTCGGAACAGGTGGGATTGGGATTGGAGTTGCGCCTTTTGTTGTTTTCACACCACTCTTCTTGCGTATTGCCCCCACTGTTCAACTACAGTACCAATGAACCTCCATGTCAACCCAGAACTCCACTAGAAGAACTGCAGCCACAGCCCCTAAGTCCTAGACCTTATAGTCCCCCTTAAGTAGATAGATTATGGTTTTGGGTATATTAAAATAAAACAAGATCCCCATATACCCCATATTCTATCTACTCAACGGGGACTATACATTCAAAACCATGCAAATCCCAACCGGAATCCGACACCAGAAACTCAGGCAGCTGATTCACAACCTTCTCTGGTTCCATCACCTGCTGCTGGAGACAGATCACCTGCACAGATGCCTAGGAGGATCCAGAAAGTAGATTTGGAGTTTAGAGTTTTGGGTTTAGGTTCTAAGTTTAGGTTGATGCTGACCACGTGGTAGTAGCACAAGGTACTAGTTACTAGTTCAGCGTTCTAGTTCCTAGACTAGGTCCTCTCAGCGGTTCAGAGGCGAAAAAAGACGCGGAACATCCAAAGTGTGCTCACCATTGCGTGACAAGCTCAAGGCTATGTGTCCTTTTAAGACCCCTAAAAGCGGATTAGGTACGACATCTGCCTTAACATCTAGCTGCCCATGATCTCCAGGATGTAACCAAGTTCGCCTTAGGCATTAGTCCTGCCAATGGTACAGGACCCCCAAAAACCTCTGTTTGGATTATCTGGGTCTCGACATTACCATCTTTGTTTCAATTTGGCTCTCCATTACTCATCGCCAATACAATAATAAAGGCGCAATTTGGGCCTCAAACCAAAACTCTAAACTTAAAACCCTATTGTAAGCATTCACGGCCTTTGCCTTCCTTACCGCATTACCGCATGGATCCGCATGGTTGGGAATCACTGCTTCTAGAGTCTTCGGGGGGCGTCGGGAGGCGTCGGGGTTCAGGGCTTTATTGCTATGGCTGCGAGCGCTTGCGAGCGAATGCGCGCTAAGGCGCCCATTCAAAATCAGGATTCCGAACCAAGTCGGCGACGTCTAGAATTAACTTCCAAGCAACACAGGAATTGCATTCCTCTGCTCCGAAGGCACTGGCAAAGGCAAAGACAACGCTGGCTCTCTTCAAAGGAAGTTGTCTCGGGGGGCTGCAAGCGCATCCTGTCTGCCACACCTTGAACAAGGCCTGAACCAGGCTGCTACCATCCAAATGCTTGTAATAATTCACTACTATATTATAATAGGGTTTATATTGGGGTTATATGAATTATGGTACCCATTAGGGTTTAGTTCCATTATCCCATTATAACCCCAATATATAATATAGTTACCGGCCCAAACTCTGAACTAGAGCCCAATGTCACACAGCGAAGGTGTTGTCAAGTTGACTCGAAGACTTGCTTGGAGGTATAACTTCCCGGAAGCCATTTCCAAGTTTAGGGTTTAGGGTTTTGGTTTTAGGGGCTAAGCCCTCGCCTTTTCCTGTCCTGTTGCAGAACCTTGCACATGACCTTAGCAACTGTTCCCGATACTCTCATTCATCAAACAAACCCGCAAACCTTAATTAAGCCCTAAGTGGCGTAGCTGTTTCCAGCTCATTTTCCATTCTTTGCCCACATTTCCGACCCAGCGCCTCCAGCTCGGGATTCAAGCACGCTAGGCCGGCACTAGTCTACGCATCTTGGGACCTCACGAGTAACTTACAAGTGGTGGGATCAGCAAGTGGGAGTCTCTCAAGGCGGGAGGGCTCATGGGGACTTTTGTAATTATGGGTTTGCATACCTAGATATCTATTTCTTTACATAGCTATCTATATATATATATATCTCTCTCTATATATTCATGGGTTATGAAGGGATGCTGGGCATGCTGGTTTGGGATTTGGAATGGACTGTCATGAAAAATGTCCAAGTCAAGTACCAGACAAGGCTTGACATCATCTAGACAGCTTTGCTGTGCCGAGAACTCCAATGTATACAATGTAGGTTGTTTTCGCCGTTGTTCTGGCTTGAGGGATAGGATGTAACTAAGAGCCCTTGAAACGTATGACCTTGGAAGTTCCGAAACATCATATTCGGCAAAGTGTTCGGGAACGATGCCTACTCCTTGGGCTGCGAATAATCTGCACTGACTGAGCAACTGAGAATAGCACGACTTCGCAGCTGGATTGCCTTTCTACAGACGGAAACTCCATGTGAACAGCAGCCCAGATATTGAAGGTTCGTAAAACTGCAAGAGGTCACTTCATCTCCGGAAGGACAAACACCAAATGCAAATCGTAAACCGGACCCAAGCGAGCAAACCAAAAAATCTACATAGAAGTGTCCATGTTCTTTTCCATTATCCCTACATAACCCTATATAATATAGTACTTTCCACTTTTTCCATTATCCCTATGTAACCCCAATATACTATATAGTGGTCCCCCTATATAACCTCTACCTTACAGCGATTTGCATCCACCGGCCACTGGGCCTCCGCACGTCTGAATTGGAAGCTTCTGCAAGGTCGTCCTGGGACGGTGAAGCTCAACCTTGATAGTCCCTATATGAACTTCAGGTTTAGGGTTTGGGGTTTAGGGTTTAAGGCTTCGGGTTTAAGGTTTAAGGTTTAGGGTTTAGGGTTTAAGGCCCTACATAATACCCCCACGATCCCTAAAGTTTCCATTTTCTTTTCCATTATCCCTATATTACCTCAATATACTATAGTAGTTTCCATTCTGTTTTCCATTATCCCTATATTACCCCAATATACTATAGTAGTTTTCATTTTCTTTCCGTTATCCCTATGTAAGCCTAATATACAATAGTAGTTTCCATATTCTTTTAAACTATCCCTATATAAACCCAATATACTCTTTTCCATTATCCCTATAAAACCCCAATATACTATAGTACAGTATTTTCTTTTCCACTATCCCTATATTACCCCAATACACTATGATAGTTTCCCAATATACTGCAGTAGTTTCCATGTTCTTTTCCATTATCCCTATATTGCCCTATATCATGACCCTATATTGGGCTCCTGTAGGGTTTAGGGTGTTATATTCTGAGAGCTATACGGTCCTAACTTTGCGAGGCGGGGTTACCAAAAGCTGCTAACTAGAAAGAGCACTTCTCATCAACTTAGCTTGTTTTTGGGCATGTCGCTACGTAGAGAACTGCTATTGTGTGGATGCGCTATGAATTTCAGGAAGACTTCAAAGCATCAACCCTCTGCCGTAAACTCAGGACGAGGAAAATTTAAAGAGCAAGAACAACAAGGCAACCAAACCCTAGACTCGTAACCCCTGAACCCTAAACCCTGTGCCCCACACCCTAAAACCTATGCCCCAAAAGGAAAACCCTACACCTTAAACCTAGTCCATCCTCGTCCCACAAAGGATCCATGCTGCGTCCTCACCCGGGAACCTGGGATGGGGATGAGGGCTGAGGGTTTCATGCCCACAGCGTAAGGCTTAGGGTTTTGGCTTTGGGGTTTAAGGTCTAGGGTGTAAGGTTTAAGGTGTAGGGTTTGGGGTGAGGGCCTTGTTCGCTTGTCAAGGTTTAGTGTTTACTCTCCAGCAACTTTAGTACGCTCCAGCAAATGTAGAACGCCGTGTAAACGCCCCTGACAAGGCCCACCATCTTTGTAGGAGCCCTTTTCAGAAGCCATGTGAGCTGTAGTCTAAGCTCCTAGTACCCCCTTTAATAACCCCTGTACTATGCTACTCCCTCAGATAACCCTCCTCTTAAAGGAGTTTAGACTACAGCTCATGTGCGCTTGGGATTGGGCAAAGGTTTTGGCCCTGCTTTTGGCTTCTGGAGGTTGGAGATTCAGCTTTTTGTCTTGAGGGTGGATGATACCCCAAACCCTAAACCCTAAACCGGTAGAATCCCCTTCGGCCCAAGCGTGCTACAAAAGACACCTACATGACCCTCAAGCTGGGTTGCTGTTAAGGAACTTAAATTAAGTTACCATAATGGGTATATATAGTAAATAATAGGGTTTCCCCAATATAGTAACTTAATTTAAGTTCCTTAACAGCAACCCAGCAAGAATCCCCACCCTGTTCAAAGTCTGAACACCCAGAGGACCAATACACTGCAATAAGGGCATAAACCTCAAATGCCCAAAAATTTTCGAAGATGACTAAAGCCTTAGTTGAGAAATCCTGGTCTTCCTGGGCACTGTAGGCTGACCCTCAACAGTGAAACCTAAACCTCGACGGACCTAAATCTGCCCTTCTAACCCTCCCCAAACATAATTCTAACTTATCATGTGTTTTGGGGTTTATGGCTTAGGGTTTCAGACAGGGACGCTGTGGACAACTGTTTGTTGTAAATATCCTATTGTATATTGCTACGTTGTATGTACATATATATATATATGTATATATTTTGTCTTACGGTTAGAGGGTGCAGAAGAGAAAAGACCTTTAAGGTTACTGTCAGGATACCCCTTGAAACCTTAGCTAGAACCCTGAACCCTGAAGCGTGCGGCAGGCCAGGAACCTAGACCCCCTCGGTCCGACTCAGGTGGGGCAATGGAGACTTCTTGGGCCGCCAGCTGCTGTGGTGACAGGGGCAGAGGTTTAGGGTTTAGGGTTGAGGGCCCCTCAAAAGGATTCCGGGTCATAGCGCAACATGGGAAATCTTGGCTTTAGCATGTAGAGCTGGTTTTGACTCCCTAGCCCTCAACACTCTCATGCGGGTGTGTAAACTATTACCAATAATACATTGAGTTCTGATTCAGGTGCCCAACAACATAAGTAGACAGGGAATCTTTGACTATAATATTTGTAAGTATGTAGGACCCTTCCCTGAACCCTAAACCCAATTCAATGAACTCTCCACGCTTCCATGTTGAAACCCGGACCTTGCCATGGGGTCTTGGAGCAAAGCAGCTAGCCAACCAGTCCGTCAGGCACACATATCCAACATGAGCAAATTCCTAAGTCTCCTAGATACTTTAATCGTCCATATACGTGCGGCGTGTATGAATATCTTTGGCCCCCAAAAATTCTGATCCACTAGTACTTGGCCCCTTGGGAAGTCGTAGTCGTAGCATGTCCTCGCACAGTATCTTTGTGGGAACAGATTTGAACAAAAGGGATTGAAATGCGGGGTGGGGGTAAAGGATGTTTGCTTGCTAATTTGAAGGATACCCTTTAGGGATGGTAGCCCTGAATTCCGTATTTATTTGCTTCCGATGAATGAGACCGGGTAGTCGGAACCCCAGAGATTTGCAGCTTCAGCCAAAGGGCATCAGCATACGGATCAGTCAAACATGTGTGCCGCAAACGTAGCAAACATCATTTGCTCGAGATCCACTGAAGATCTATCGGGATGCCCGCTCATCTTGGATGAGCTGCAGCAGTGACACCAGATCACCACCGCGCGTGGAGGAAGTCTTGCATTGCCTTGCCTAAGTCTATCTGTACCTCTGGAATTTTCTGTTTCATTGCATATCTTGGGTGGTGCAAATCTTCCTCCGCCCATAGCAGGGCATGTTTCTGCAAACAATGTAGCTCTGAAAAAGAGATCGATACGATTTTCCAACAGCCTTTCTGGCTCTGGGAGCAATCTGGCTGAGGGATCCCTGGAGATGTATCGCGGCTTGTGAATCTAAGGCCTTTGATGTCTGCCTACATCGAAGGCCCACTTCTTTCTAGCTCACATGGAGATGAACTTTCATGACGCATGGCTCATGAGGAATCACTACAGCTGCACGAGTCCTGTCGTCATGCCAAGGTGTGCTCGGCGCGGGGAATGCGGCACCACAGGAACAAGGCAGGTATCAAATGCATAGCCAACATGGCAAGCCTTTGCAAAACTATGTCGTCAATGAGAAATGACAAGGTGGCCTCGAGAGCAACGGCTGAAGCAAAGATGACGACCCCGACGAGGACAACCAGCAAAGAGACCAATAGCTGCTTGAGCTTAGTTCCGTAACTCCTACGCAGCCTGTAAGTGAGCTGCAATAGGATCAAAAGCAGTGTCGGTAGGAAGATCAACCAGTCCTTCACACGAATGAGCACCTGCTCGACGGGAAAAGTTCCATGGCGTACTACGTGGCCGGCCGAGAGATCAAGTCCAAGAAACAGATTCGGGCTGGTGAGCTGCACCATGCGCCAGTAGGTGAAAGTGTGATACGTCAACTGGTGCACCAAAACTTCTCGCACCCGGCCCCGCACGTCGTCTTCGAAGCTCTGCAGTGACCCGAACCAGGCAACAATGCAACGAGAGATGACGGCACGGTCGCACTGCATCCGCTCGCCTGTTCGCCTATCAATATGCTGCATATCACAGCAGCTACTGGAGGAATGCTCAATCGAAAAGTTCTGGACTTTGTGATGGATTTCGTCAAGACTTCGGCAGTGTGCAAGAACTGTGTATGCCAGGATCGTGAAGCACGGGAAGCACAGGGCTGCCAGTAGCAAAGCACCGTAAGAATAGAGATCTGGCACAGGCAAGAACAGAAGCAGCAGATGGAAAAGAGCCATAAGAATCTGTCCAACGAGCAGCACAGATCCCACAGAAACTGGGCAAACTACCAAGTCAGCTTTCTTTCCTTTCTGGCTGTGCAGAAATGCACCAAGTTCGAAGACACACCATAAGCGCGATGTATATGACAAATCCCAGAGGACCAGCATACGCCTGGAGCTTCTTAGGAAGGCACCCATACAGACCAGGCCTTCAGCTTTGCGCACAGGATTGGATTGGTCTATGCATGCGACATCCAAGAAAATCAACTTCCGTCTCCTCCAGAGTAGTAGACCAGCGAGCCACCCAATCACACCGGCCGGTGTGCACCACAAACAGTCAAAGTTCTGATTGATGTCCCATACTGGCAGGATTCCAGCCGTGTAGAAGCAGGCAGCTGCCAAAGCAAAGAAACTCCCCAGGCAGAATGCCGGCAAACCGTTGTTTAAATACAAGACACACAAGTACTTTAGCGGGGTCCGAGTCTGCCAACTGTGAGACCAAAACTCATCGAGCTCGGAGGTTACCTGCGACAGGCTGTAATTCTGTTTGATGGCTCTTTGCAGACAACCTCCACGAAGCAGCTGCAAGGCCCGGAAGCCAGGTATTCCCCGGATAACTTCCGGTCTCGTGGGCTTCATGGCAATCAACCTCTCCAAAACGAATCTGCTCAATGTGTTTTCGAAAGCCTCAGCTTGGCATTTGGTACCACAGATCCTTATTGACCACAACAGCCCCCAAGCAGTGCTCCAATATTCCTGCACCCTAGACTCCCTAGACCTCTACACCCCAAACTCTGCACCCTAAATACCAAAACAGATACATAAATCTGTACAAATTAGAATATGTGTATAAATTTCAAACCAATGATCTCGTCACTTAATTCTCATTAATTTCATGCTTTACCTCGTGCGCTAATTCCCTTAATCTTGGTTACCTCGTCAAGCTAGGGGTGAGGGACTGGATTTGGGCTATGGGAAGGGACCCGCTAAGCGCTGTGGAGAGAGGCTTCGGGCTACTTCTTCACATTCTTTTGTTAATATTAGAGGTAATTTGTGAAGCAAATTGAGCACCCGTGACCCGGAGATATTCTTCACATTCCTTCAAATTCATTTGCGTCAAATTCGCTTGAATCTCATCCCAAGGCTCCCATGGGCTTCAACACAGCACCTCCAGGACTCCAGGACCCTCCAAACCACAATTTAGTTGCTGTTGCTTGGGATATTCTCCCTTACAGTAACAGTCCATAATAGGGGTCATATTAGGGCCTACATGTATTCATATTATAACTACTATTTAACTGTTACTGGAAGGGGGATGACCCAAGCTATTACTCCTATGGGCTGCACCTGCATAATCTGAGACTTTGTGCTTCTTTGTGTTACCTCGTCAGCTCGCTACTTGTTCTAATTCTGCAGTGACCTCACCTCGTCTCTGACCTCGCTATAATTTGTGCACCTAAATGCTACTATGCCCTCTGGACATTGATCCTCTTGGACAAGGTGCAGCTTCAACCGTCTGCTGAGCTGCTGGAATCGGCTCGCGCTCGGGCGGCAATCCATAGCAAACCTCTAAGCCCTCAGCAGCCATCCCAGCGCGCCGTTAGGATCTTACACGTCTTGGTTGCAAGTGTGCGTGTGAGAGCCTCTGTCATTTTGGCTGAGAAAAAGAAGTGCCGATAACAAGAATTTGGAACCAGCCCAATGTAAAGAAAAGAAAGTGAAGAGATTAGTTTTCAGTAGACTCTTGCCATGATGCCAGCAGGTTGGAACGTTCTTCACTTTGTGTTTGAATCTGGATCCCTTGTAGCAAGCGCCAGCTAAAAAAACGCAGGCGGCAAGGAATTCTGCGAGCCTGACTCATGTTCTCACATGACACTCCTGGCTTACCAAGACCCCCTTCATCTCAAGCAAGCATGTAACCATTTGGTGTAGGAAGTGCATTTTCCGCTTGGTGCCGCTGCCAGTTCGCAACAAGGTTTGCAATCTGCGCAGCAGCTTTCTTTTGGTTGGGGGCTTTTGGTTTATAGTCTATAGTTTATAGTTGGATGAGCTTTCGTACAAGCAAAGGGAGATGTCGTGAAGGTCATATCCCTGCTTGAAAAGTCGACTGCAACAAGAGAAACTTTCAATGTTAGGGGGTTGCAGTGAGCAGCCTTCTTTGGCAGCAAGCAGCACTATGATATGCAGCTTAACTTTAGCTTCTCGGCCATGTCAGTCCACAAGCGTTCCTCACAGGGAAACGGTTTCGCAGGGCCTTTCGAAACTTCCAGGACCAACCTGTAATGTTCTCTATCCAATAAAGAGCCCCCGCCCACCTCTCATAATGGCCACCCCATATAGCATGAGTACCATCACATATCAAGGGAACATGTGCTATCAGGAGGCAGGGGGAGGTGATTACATGCACGACCCCTGAACCCTTAAACCAGCCACGACTTTTGGGTCAAGCTCGGGTGATAAAACATCTGTGCTAGCAATGTCCTAAAATCAAAGTGACATGTTTACGATATTCCCCTCCACTGTTTTTAAAACCGCCACGCCTGTTTTCAAATGTTCCTGGTATACTGCAATATGCCAATATGGACTAGGGCAGGTGGGGCGACGCTAATATTGGGCCAGAGGAATATAACAAGGATCTGTCTCGATCTGGGCACTCCTGCACGGAGGAATGACATTAAATTGTGGAGGTCTATACAGATGCATGGGACCCTAAACCCTAAACCCTACATGACTCCTATGTTGCCCCTACATAACCTCCAGAAACCCTACGTAGTATTGAGACCCTTACATTATCCCTGTACAGCCTTTACATACACCTTATAGAATCCCTATAAAGCCCCTATATAGCCCCTATACAAGCCCCAAACCCTACATAATCCCGGGTCATAAGTAGGGTTAAGAGCCCAGTAAGTCCCATTAATGGGCCTTTAGATAGGGAGGTGGGAAGGTTGGTTTCAAGGCATCATGGCCTGGAGGACTTCCTACTGGTGCTTAAGGGAGAGTCGAGGAGTGCATCCCTATGTAATCCTCTATACATGTACCTATATTCACTCCCCTACTTCCCCTTAAGCACCAGTACGACTTTTTGACTCAAGTTAAGTGTCTTGCCCATGCTTGTTGTCGGGGCTAGTTGACCTAAGGTCTAGCCATAGAGGATACTGAAAATGACCCCAAGCCGTGAGCCCCCAAATCTAAACTCTATGCTCCAAAACCTAGGGTTTAGCCTATACGTTTGCCCGGGATTCGAGCTGTCGACTCAACATTGGTTGTTCTTGGGGGGGGGTGGTTGGGGGGTGGGGTGGGGGAGGGGATAATAACGTTCGTGTTGAAGGCCACCTCCTTTTGCGCGAGCAGGGCACCTCACCCCTTGTCTAGCGAACCTAACCAGGAACTTTCCTGAAAAGACATGGATGAAGAAGAAGATAGGTAGCACTATGTGGTTTGATGTCAGGGGCTGCCAGGGAATAATGTTGCCTCTCGCTTAGCAGGTTGTTCAGGGACAGATGCCAGACACATTCCTTGCATGATCACCCCTGAAAGGTAAGAACAACGGCAATAACCGATTTCCTGCTGCTCTCGTTTTTGTCGATCATCCCAGTAGTCGGTTGAACTCGATGTTCGCGTTCGCCGGGCCCTGAGGTCTTGCCGTGGTAGTGTTCTTTCCATTTACTGAAGCGTTGTTGCAGCCTCCTTATATGTAAATGTAATGTGTAGCCACACCTTAAATTAGCTCTCAGGTAAACCTGAAATGAGGGTTACATAAATCATGAACACTCAGGTGGGCCGCAGTTGGCGAGGCATGGACCGCGCGGAGCTGCGCACAGTTTCACAGATGCGGATCAAAATAGGAGTTTGACTTGTACCCCGGACCATAAATGTAGGGGGGCGCATTTTTTTTAGTAAGAATGTAGTCTTTAATTAGTGCAACCACCGACACACAAGTCATCACAAGTCGTCTGGGCTTTAGGACAGGCTCGGAGACATGCTGTTTGCCGTCCAAGTAGTAGAGTCTTGTATGTCGGAGCTACTTAGAATGACCTCTTTTTAATCTGCCACTTGATCCCAGACAACAGCTTTGTGTGATCCTGCTGGGGGTCTGTGCCAAAGCGCGTTAAAATTTTTTTCAGGGTGGGTGTTTGATGTATTTTGCAGTTGTCCGGCCCATTTCTTAGACTTCCTAAACACCCAAGAACTGCCCCAATAGCTGGTATTAGGGGGCAAAAGGCCCTGATTCTGGGTACTTTGCTTCCCAAAAAGGTAGATCCCCACCCATTGAACATCAGATGCTCCGAATCACGAGGAGTATTTAGTATTAGCAGGGTGGATAGTCGCGGGAGCGGATTACTGGGGAGGTCTAAGGTCTTATTGGGCTTCACGGATAGGTTGCCTCCCCCAGTTGCTGTGATCTGTAGGAGTGCTAAACCCTAAACCCCGAAGCTGGCTTTCTGCTAGCATGCTAAAGGTGGCATGCCTACGACGTGGATGCTGTCTATTCCTAAGGGTCCAAGTATCCGGTCTCATCAACCTGTACTACAATCCGTAGCAGCAAAAGGCTTCTATTTGGCAATATTTGCAGACAGTCGACTGCGCGCTTTAATTTCAAGAGCATTGCACGGTTTCCCAAGAGGCTTTCAAACAGAGACAGCCGGACTTCAAGCCTTCGACACAGAGCAATCACCTGATTAGATTATACACTTTCAGAATTAGTTGCACCCTAAACCCTAAACCCTAAACCCTAAACAAGGTTAGTCAGTCTTTTGGAGAGACAAACTCGGAGGGCCCACCTGCCCGAAGGATGAGTCGTCAGGCGGCCGTCATTACCTTTTTTGACGGAGGGCTTAAATTTAGGAGTAGATATCGTATAGAATGGGGCCTATAGGGGATATATTGAGATCTTATGGTGGTTTTCGGGAATTTTACATTCTATTTACTGAAGGGAGACTATAATATTTGTAGCATAGCAGTACTTGGACGCTCGTGCCCTAAAATGGAGCATATCCAAGTTGCTTTTGCCAGGTGGCTGACTCGCCGCCCTGACACCAACTTTCAATGTTTTTTGGGGTGGCGCAAGTGCCCAAGCAGGATGTCAATGTGCTTAACGTGTGGGTGTTCATGTTCATGTCTTGGATGTGTCTTCGGCACGTATGGAAATGCAAAAAACCTCATCGGAAAAAAAGGCAGCTTTCCTCTTCAAAACCTCACGTTTGAGCCCATTTAACCGGAATTTATGTTGCGAAGAAGCTCTTGAGCCTGTAATTCACAGTATCTCAACGCGCGGCAGAACGGGAAAACTGTCTTTTTGTGTCCATGTCTCTAGTGCATCCATGATCGAGAGCATCCATGCTGGCCAAGATAATAACGTTCACGTCTCTAGCGCATCCATGATCGAGAGCATCCATGCTGGCCAAGATAATAACGTTCATGGTGCCGTCCTAGTGCATCCATGTTGGAGAGCATGCGTGCTGGCCAAGATAGTAACGATCATGTTTCCAGTGTATCCATGTTCCCGAAAATTATCAACTAACGTAAACATTTTTGGGAAATTCCATGGCCTCGCAAATAAGCCTTATAACACAAAAACACAATGAATTACAGTATTTTTTTGAGTTTTCGTAACGTGCAAAACATAAGGGCGGCAGGTCAGCCACTTACCTTGTTTTTCCTCATCCCTCAATTTTCCCTTGCCTATGACAAGAACATATAATTCTGAGGAACGACGGGTCCCCTTTCCGGTCACTACAATGACCAATTAAGCTATCGGCATGGGGGAGTGGCATTTTGGTCTCGGATTTGCTGCAGCTACTGCCACATGGAGCCTTCACCGTCATACTCTTGGTTTAGGGTTTAGGGTTTAGGGTTTAGGGTGTAGGGTTGAAGCCCATTCTGGTACCCAATTGGGGTTATATGGGGTCTATTTAGGGGATTATATAGGGATAATGGAAAAGAAAATGGAAACTACAATTTAGGGTTTAGGGTTTAGGATGCCTGCCTGCATCCAACGAATGAGCTTCGTGATGCTTAGGCTTTAGGGCGTCGCCTTCATCGAGCAGCAACTGAGAACTATCAGGAGGTCTGGCAATTTTGCAGCAATGTCTTGACATGATCCCTGAAAAGAGGACACAACACCAGCACCGATACATACAAACATACATACATACATACATACATACATACACGCATATATCTGGTGTCCCTATAGCCTCACTTTTTTTAAGAAGCCCCAACTGTGTTCTCCAGGGACTATACGCTCACCCAAACTAGCATGAAACCCCGATGGAAGGACAGTCATCCGTGGAGGGCGCTTTTTGTGGTTCCTTTCCTCTTCACCTGGCATTCAGATCTTCTCTCTCGTCCGGACAAACAGCTTCCTGTCAGCTCTCCGATGCTGAGGGCATACTTGAGTTTAGAGTTGAAGGAATTAAAGGGTTTAAGGGCTCAGGGTTTGGGGAAGCTGCCCTGTGCATTGCCGTCCATTGGACACTGTACACCACTAAATAAGAGGTCCTCAAATTGCACGAATCTTTGCAAGACTTCTACCAGATCTCCCTTGCTACTGCTCCCAAGGCCTACACATACCCAATTTAGCCAGCTAGGCCTACACATACCCAAATTAGCCAGCTAAGAGGGGGGGAAGGGGGTAGAGCTGAAATGATAGGGTGTAACCCGATTTCTGGTAGTTCTCCTCATGAACATCATTATATTCCTTATATAAAATACTATACCCCAAAGGGAGGATATAATCTTGCTCTTTATATTGCGTACCATAGTATCCCCAAATAAAACACTACTCACATGTAGCCTTGAAAGCTGGCTGAAATCGGGGGTCTAAAACCCAAGAACACGCTCAGGTAAAATGGGGTCGTGTGGCGTTTAGTTGTGGCATCTTAGCCAGTGGCTGAAATCCTTCCAGGGGCGGGGGGGTGTAGTAGGGAAAGCCATGATACACTGAACCCTAAACCCTAAACCCTAAACCCTAAGCCCATTCAAGAACCTCCCTTGAATTTCAACCAGGAGGCCCTAGAGCCTTCGCACTTTAGCCAGACGGGGCTCCAATTTGGTCCCTTGCCAAAGAGTCTGGGTTCCCTTTAACTACCCTAAGCACTGAGGGTTTAGGGTTCAGGGTTTAGGGTTTAGAGTTTAGAGCCTAACCCTGCAGTAGCTAGACAACCTCAATATACTATAGTAGTTTCCATCTTCTTGTCCATTATCCCTATATAACCCCAATATACTATAGTAGTTTCCATCTTCTTGTCCTTTGTCCCTATATAACCCCAATATACTATTGTAGTTTCCATCTTCTTTTCCATTGTCCCTATATAACCCCAATATACTATTGTAGTTTCCATCTTCTTTTCCATTATCCCTATATAACGCCAATATACTATAGTAGTTTCCATCTTCTTTTCCAATATCCCTATATAACCCCAATATACTATTGTAGTTTCCATCTTCTTTTCCATTATCACAGCTACAATTCTAAGGCTCGCGAGTTTCTTACCTCGGTCAGCAAGGAATGACGGAATGGAAAAGTGAACGGAGACTACCATGTTATTGGTGATTGTATAGGGACAACTATGAGGGTCCATGCCTTTTTTCCTTGCTAACCAGCGTCAAGGTTCGTGAAACCCACTTCTTGGCTGGGATCTTGAACATGAAGAAGTCTACCAAAGACCTCAAAAGGCATTGCCCCGAAGGAGCAGTCTTTGAAGCCATTCCACCCAAAGGTGCTTCCATGCCTTGAAGGTCTTCGTAATACTTCCACCTGGAACTTGCTGCGGGCTCGGGTGGCCCCACAGCTTTTCACATGTTAGCCTCCCCCTGCATCAGGATATCAAACAAGCATTGAAGCTACGACAGTCCAGAATCATTTGGAAGTTTTCAAATTTGATGGTTTCTTGATTGGAGTCTTGAAAGCAATGACCAAAACTGTTGGACATAACTGTGCTCACCAGAGCTGCGCGATATCCTGGAAAGGAGGGGGGGGCTCTCTCTCCTTGCTCATTCTGCCTGCTTGCCATCTTGGCCATCTCCACCCCGTGCGTTCGAAGACGAGGCACTGGCAGAGGCACTGGCGTTTGCCATAGGAGTCGGGGGCACACGCAGAGTAGCAGGACCAGGAGGAGGTAGCGAAGGAGCCTGACGCTCGGAAACTCCAGAGGGCGAGCAAGCACAAGCGGGCCTCAACCCTGACTTCTAACCCACCGCATGAAGTCCGGACGCGCGTGCAGAGCAGCGTGCGGCACCTGTACTCAGTAAGCAGGCCAGCCAGCCTGAACCTTAAACACTGCAACTCAGACTTGCAAATCCCTCTCCAAGGAAGCAGTTCACGGCCTTCACACCCCACTGTCACTTGAATAACATATCAGACAGAATCTTCTGCACCAAGTCTTGCACCGCGACGAAAGAGCTCTCAAGGATTGGCCACGACTACACTGGCTTCAACAAGCACAGCTCCTAAGTGCCTCCCTTTACGGTGTGGTATACCGCCCCCTCCCTTGCCGCCCCCACCCCCAAAAAACAAGCCTAAATGCAGCAAATCCCATGCAGAAGCCTGCCTGAGTAGGGATATAATCCTCTAAAAGCCCCTAACGTGAAGTATTATTTACTCCAACACAAAGGCCCTGCACCCTATTCCAACTATGTGAGCAAGCTAAGAGGCTTGATCGCGTAAAATCTCTGGCACCATAGACTTTGCGATGGAAGCACTCCTGTACAGTTCAGCAGCTTTCTTAGTAGGTAACTGGACAACAGCGAAACACTTAACTAAGGTCACAGAAGCTGGGGGCATACTGTTGATGGAGGTAATCTTGCACCACCTTAGGTCCCTACAGTCCTAGGAATTACAGTAGTTTAGGGTCCCTAGGTGGTGCAAGATTTCACCTTTCAACAGTATGATATATGGATCTGTTTTGGGGGGTGGTGACCAAATGTGAAGACATTGAACGATGTGGCACCGTTCTCAATGTAGAGCAATCAAAGCTCCTCAACCTGGGATAGATTTAAGGGCACCATGCAAACTTTTTTCTGGTTTACCTAAGGTTGTGAAGGGAGCATGGACCCTAAACCGTAAACCCTGAACCTTAAATCCTGAACCCTAACCCCTAAATCCTAAAGTCTGCGGTGACAAGCAGTATTTCCCAGGACCAAGCTTTCCATCCTAAACCCTAAACCCTAAGCCCCTAAATCCTGGACCCCAAGCCTTAAATCGGAAACCCTGAATCCAGAACCCCGCATTCTGAACCCAAAACCCTCCCCAGTCATACCACAATAAAGGCAACCCAACTACTTCCCGGCCTTTCGGGTACTTCAGGGCTACTGGCATGCATGACGGGACGAGTAGGGCTCGGGGTTTAGGGTTTATGGTGTAAATTTGTTGTTATGTTATTTGGGGATGGGTTGGGTTTAGAGAAAAGATTAGGGTTTAGGATGTTAATGTTTTTGTGATTTTTGGTGTTTAGGATTTAGGGGCCAAGTAGAAACCTTTTGATAGATGGAATAGGGTTTGGGTTCAGATGTAATGAGAATCACATGTGGAAGAAAATGCAGAATTAGATAGTAACTGAGACTACATACTACTGGGTTGCGATGCAAGATTCAAATTCACTGAACCATAAGCCCTAAACCCCTAAACCCTAAACCCTGGGTGCAGTATAAGGTAGCCATATAAGGATTGCACGGGAACAATATAGGCAACTGTACAGGCTTCTGTAAAAATCCATTCTGCGTGAGACTTCTCTTGGGTTTGGGTTTAGGATTTAGGATTAGGGAAGCTTCCAACAAGGTAAGATGGCGATAGGTCTCTCAATAACCAAAAAACGCCCCGCACCTTGAGCTTGCTCATTCTGCAGGTTCCCTATCCTCATGAATTTCTCTAGATGATTGAAACTGGACTAGTTCAGCAAAAACCCTAATGTATGCCCTACACTCTGAGCCCCATACTCAAAACCCTAGTTATACCCTAAACATTAGGAGGGCCCCCCACCCTGTAGTAGTGGCATCTTAGGAATATGAAAGTGGGCCCAAAAATATTGTCACCATTCTCCCTCATAGTCACTATCATATGGTGAGGCGTCCACCTAAACTAAATCTTACCAAGCACTACTTGGTAGTTTCCCTAAAAGGGGTGACCCCAATGTATACCCCAAAATACTCTAATCCTTATGGAGATTCCCCAAAATGGAACCTCTAATTGTGGGAACTAAACCCTGAACCCGAATCCCTAATCCCAGAACCCTAGACCTTACAAGTAAAACCTGGCCCTAAAACTCTAAAGCCTTCGGTTCAGCCCAGACGCTGCGCGCCGCTGACGTACAACGACTTGGTGGTGAGAACCTCATAGGGATCGTTTGGGGTTTAGGGTTTAGGGTGTAGGGTTTAGGGTTTAGGGTCGAAACTCCTTAAAAGGAGTTATATAGGGGATGATATAGGGTTCCTGTTATAGGGGTGATTAAGGGGGATACTAGGAGTTTGGATTATGGCCCAAAGGGAAGGTTGTCCTGAAAAGCATGGGCCGCTTGCTTATGCAGTTGGATACTGCACCTACGACTCTGGAGCACCAACTTCGGAAGTACAAAAATGTAGGTACTACAGAGCTTAGGGTTTAGGGTTACCAATCTCATTTTGAGGTCCATTTGAGGTACCATATACTATAATTATACCAGGAATATGGAACCATAATATTGGTAATTATTTAGGCCCCTATCAGGAACTCATAAGTCATAAGCCTGGCAGATATTCTTAGGGTTTAGGGTTTAGGGCTTAGGGTTTAGGGTTTAGGGTGGCATGCAGAGTGGAGCATGGAGGTTCGGTGGCTGAAGCTTTTAGCTTCCACACAATGAGCCAGAAAGATGTGGGTAGCTCCCAAAATTAGGGTACGATCCCTATAATATAATCCCTATGAAATCTATAATCAACAGGGGCCAATACTTCTGAGAATAACCCATGTAGCCAAGTCACACCGGGGCAAAATGAGGAGGGGGATGCCATGGTGTTCGTCGTACGTTGCATCTGCCAAGAAGAAATGCATAAAGTTGAGTTTAGGGTTTAGGGTTTAGGCTTTAGGGTTTAGGGTAGTAGTTTCCATTTCCTTTACATTATCCTAGAGAACCCCAATATATTATAGTAGTTTCCATTTTCTTTTCCATTATCCCTATATTACCTGTTGTTTCTGACTGAGGTTATGAAGCCAACAGGATGTTGGTTGAGTTTTGTCGCCGTGGCTTTTGCTTGTGAACTTGGACGAGCTTCCTCACAGCGTGCCTTGTGCATAGAAGCTGCCTCCTTGACTGACGCTGAGCCAATGCGCCTTAGTCTATGCTCAGAGCGAGTGACCCTACTGACCCTTGGGGCTTAGTAGTAGGTTAGTGTTGATACAAGTTGTATAGGGTTCGGGTTCGGGTTTTAGTTCCATTTTAGCTCTTGGTCTGTACAATTGCATCCAGCCGGGCTTGAGGGTTCCTGTCAGGGTACTTCGTAACGACGTCAACAAGTGGGAGAACTGGATAACTGGGGTTAATGTAATAGCCCTATGAATGTACTTACGAATCCCCCTTAACCCTCCGAGTTCTATCCCATGAGAAGCACGATAGTCGCGAGCGTCAAAACGCATCGCGCAGCTGCTCACAGAGCTTATCCGTTGAGGGGTTAAGGTTTAGGGTGTAGTTGCTAAAGCAAGCCTGGGCGGGCAATGGGCTTACCACCAGCTAGACCTCAAAATCCAAAACCCCAAAACGCAAAGCCCAAAAATCTCAATCCTAGGAAACAAAAAACTCTCTTCCTCAATCGAAACCCTATAGCTAAACGCCATGAATCCTGCAATGTTAATCCTACATCACAAAACTCCAAATCACACAGCGCTGACTAAAACCCATCAATCGAGCCCTCAACACTAATCCCTACACCTCTTAGCCACCCCAATCGTAAGGCCTTACAACCCCCACCCCAAAGCTCAAAGCCCAAAGCCCTCACCCGTAAGCCTTCAACCCTGAACCGTAATCCTCAAATTTTGAAACCTGAAGTCCAGAGCGCCCCCAACCCTAAGGCCTGCATCCTAAAGACGACAAAATCATTCCTGAAACTCATGAGGCCCAAGAGCCAGCTACCCTGATCCGACATGCGATCTTCAGCGTCTGCAAGTTGGACGTTCAGCGCCTTTGGGCCCATTCAATTGGGTTCAAGCTTGCTGTTGAAAGTCTATTTTGGGTAGATTTGGGTTTAGGGTTTCTCAAGAGAGTGAGAGGAGGCATGGTGAACCCAGCCATGTACTAGAGTCCCCCTAACCTCTAAGCCCTCAGCCATCTTTGTGACCTGCTTTGGCGCATCCACCACTCTGCATCGATCTTCCTTTGGGTTTCCTATTTATCGTCCGTGGAGGAAATCAGGTACTCCTCTGAGAGTCCCAGAATCCCTAAACCCTCCATGGGCCCTGACTTGTACCAGATGGGCTCCAACAACAACCTGTGGAGGCAGGAATCGCCGGGCGGTCCAAAACATTTGTTGGCTGGTTCTGTGTTCTCAACGCTGAGGACCATGCTCACACGGGGGTGGCCGGGTTGCTGAAGAGGGGCATAAATTCAGTTGCCATAGCATTGATAGGTGCTCAGTATGTGGCTTCATAATAATGGCAACTTAATTCGAAATCCTTAACATCAACCCAAGTTTGGGTTCGGGGAATCATTTCTACAAGGCTCGGTCCCCACAAATTCATGTCCGTCCGTGACTTGGCTCCACGAGCGCTGCTGGTGGCCCAGATGCCAGAAATTGTGCCCCTTTCTGCATATAGAACCCGACATTTCTGAACACCCTGTTTACCAGTGTACAAGTACAGGAACCCTAAGCCTTAAACCTCATAAATGCTCGGGTCCAAAAAATTCCCCAAACAGCATCAATCCCGATCCTGCTTCCAGGACAGCCCGCGCAGCGGACATAGGGTTTCCAAGAACTAAGGCTACCCTGTTAGGGGTCCCTATGATATGGATTATAGTATTGTGGGGCGGGGTCTACATTGGGCTCCCCCAATTCTGAAAGAGCATCACCCCAACTCCTCGGACTTTCGTGTACCCCTGGATGGTAGCTGTGGCAGGCCCCTGCTGTGTCTAAGTGCCCCGTGCCCAGTATTCTGTATATGTCTATTGAGGGAACTCTCAAGCTTAGGTGTCCTTTTGAGAGTTGCTGAAACGAAGTCCAAGGATTCTGGCCTATGTGAAGGGAGCAACTTCTCCTTGAAAATACGGACTTCTATTCTAGGTTGGCCCCGAAAACCCTTTGAAAAGTATTAGTATATAGGATCCCTTATTAAAGCCAATAGGGAAAACATTAAACATCACAGGGGCCTACCCAGCCCAACAGCCTTGAACACAGGCGTCTGCGGGGCACTGCAGATCTTCCTCTGCTTGTCGCGCAATAACTCACGTGCCTCCTGCCAGGTAGGATTTTGCGCTTCTGAAAGTCACGACTTAGAGGTCCGAGCGACTTAGTGCAAGCACATAGCAAGTTCTGAAATTATGAGAACCTAGGTAAGGTCCAGGGTTGAGGGTCCGGGGTTTAGGGTTTAAGGTTGAGAGTTTAGGGTTCAGGGTCTCATCGAGGGGTGCGCTGGTGCTGAAAGCACTCAAGCACACACCCCGAAGCGCACGAGCCCACCCCTGCTGGCGCGCCAGCCTCCCCTCAATCTGTGTGGGTTGAAATTTTCCTTGGCTCTTGATTGTGTTCTTATATAACCCATTATAGTAGTTTCCATTTTCTTTTCCATTATCCCTATATTACCCCCAAATAGCCCCTAAAACCTAAACCCTAATTGTCCTTTCATTTGTATTTTGGTTCTGGGATGCTCTGACATGAACGATGCCTGCACATCATGCGCGAATTGGGAAACAAGGCATACATTCAGAGGGTATATAGGGATTACAGGGTTTATATTGGGGTTATATAGGGATTGTAGGGTTTATGTTGGGGTTATATAAGGATTATAGGGTGAACGGGTGCAAGGGGACCTTGACCAAGAAAGTGAAGGCTTGGGTTTGGGTCTGGTTCAAGGCTCTTTCCAAGGTTTGGTTTGGGAAAGGCTTGGTTTGGGGTCTGGCTGAAGGCCTTTCGTTTTCGAAGTTTGTTTGTGCAAGGTTTGGATCTGGGCTCAATCCCGAGCTTTCCCAAATCTAGCGCTGCCTCTCCAATGCTTGAACGACTTGGAATTGACACACCTGTGGGACCAGGAACTTTCTTGACTGCAGCTGGCTTGGGATTGCGGAACGCCGTGGACCAAGATGGGCCGGACCCCCGACCCTGTTGACCAGGCAGGCCCTCTGTTCGTTACATGTTGAGCCTGGGTTGCAAGCCTTTCCAATCCTCGAGCGACTCGAACCCTGTTGATGAAGCGGGTGCATTGGGTTGGATTTGGCCCAAGAAGGCCCTGGGGCAGAGCCCCCCTGCAAATTAAAACTCGGGAGCCTCCAGGCAAAATGGCCCACCCAAAAAGAGCTGCCTGATGGGGCCGTTGCCGATGAGAGGAGATTACAAGGGCAACCTGCCGGGTCTACCTTACAGCCCGCCCAGCAGCTGGAGTGCATTCACCCTGCTCCAAGGCATCCCAGTCCAGGGTTGAACCTGACCCGGTTTAGGGTTTAGGTTTTAGGGTTTAGGTTTTAGGGTCTAAAACCCCTAAAGCGCAGCCGCGCAAACAGACCTTGGTTGGTAGGGGGCTCTACACGGAGCCAGGGACAGTGGATCTGGGCGGGCCAGAGACCAGGTTTACGGTTTAGGGCTTAGAATTTACTGAGAGTTCAGAATTTGGGTTTTGGGCTTAGGGTTTAGAGTTTTCGTTTTCTTGAGATTTAGTGGCTAGGTTTTGGCGCTCAGGGCTCGGTATCCGTGCAAAATACACAGCTCCAAAGTTCCTCCCTGCACCCCAGACCAGGAAAATGGAGAGAGTGGATGCTTGACGCGATTGCTTCCGAATCCTGGCAGATATAAACTACAAACACCAGGCTCCGAAACGACGAAATGGTGAACAAACTGCACACGCTCAGCCCTAGATCCTCCTGATCACTAAACCGCGCAGGCGAAGTTCCGAACCCCAAGTCATTCGTTTTCGTGGAAGAAATTGCCGAGGTACTTCTGATCTGTTCTTAATTCTTACAGCACAACACTCCTGAGTCATATGAGCTACGGTCAATGCTTCCCCTATAATGAATGGAAATGGGTTCCTTATTCGGGAATTTATCCACCCTGAACGATCCCTTGGTAACCCTAAGATTGATGGTAGCTCAGATGAATTCCTTTGTTTAACCCTAACCCTGACACCCTAAACCCGAAATCCTAAACCCTAAACCGCGGAAGCATGGCTTTTGAGGCAAAACCCTGGTGCCTGGAAACGTCCTTGATCCGAGTGCCTGGAGGCAACTTCCAACACTCGACTCACCTGGTCGCAAGGAGATGCTATGGTTTAGGGTTTGGGGGTTTCGGGGTTGGGGTTCAGGATTGAGGATTTCAGGAGTAGGTTTGGGAATTTAGGGTTTAGTGTCTAGGGTTGGGGGTTAAGGGTCTTTTCCAATCCGATTGAGGGTTGAAGATGTTCATCAGGATGCCAAGGAACCCAGCGAGGACACCTGTGAGAAAAACATTCGGAACAGCATTCGAGACTGTTGGATTCTCAAATGGTGTGTGGGATTGACAGTGCAAGTTCACGGCTTGACTTATCTCGTTGGCATCCTGATGCCATGTGAGCTACAGTCTAAACTCCTAGTGTCCCCTTAACAACCCCTACAGTAATCCCCTATATAATCACGTATATCTAGCCCCCGTTAAAGATGTTAGACTATAGCTCATGTGAACTAACAAGAACCTTCCAGTCTGGACCTCCTACTCCCTGGTGCGCCATCATTGGAATGATTCTTCCTCCTTGCTAAGGCCTACATCCTACAATCCAAACCCTGAGCCCTAAAGCCTCAAACCTAAGCCCCCTAAACCCTAAACCGCAAACCCCCCGAAATCCTACAACCTTGACCCCCTAAACCCTAGACAACCCAAACCAAAAACCTTTTACCTGAAAGCCTCATTCCTCCTAAGTCCCCCAAATGCCTCCCATCTCTGCCGCTGCTCGGACACTTCCACATCCGGCTCTAGCTCGGGCCTGGGCTTATCTGCCTTTGAAGGGGTAATATTGGGATGATATAAGGTAATACAGGGTTATATAGGGAGAATGACAAATGAAAATGGAAACAACTATTTAGGGTTTAGTAATATTGGGGTTATATTGGGGTTATATTGGGGTTATATTGGGGGTAAGTAAACTGCTGTTTACGATTCAGGGTTCCTGAGGGGTTGGGGCAATGTTCAGGGATGACCTATGGTTTAAGGTTTTTTTGGCAACGGCCGTTTTCCGTCTGCACGACGAACGACGTCCAAGCGTCAGCCGAAAATATGTCTTATCAGACCATTCAAGACAGACAACCAACTACTGAGCAGCCAGCTACGAGGAAGCTACCACATCATGGGACGCAGTACGTTCAGAGACAACTGCACTCCAGGAATACAAACTTCGCACACAGGAGCTACTCAACCCTCATCTGCAAATTAGGAATTAGGGTTTAGGGTACCCATGGGGACTCAAATGGGAGAGAAATTGGAAAATGGAATGGAAACTACTACGTTATTTAGGTGGAGAAGAACATGACATGACATGGAATCTGGGATTACAGTGGGTGTGTATATGTATATATGTACTCAATATCCCCCTACAACCCTTAACCCTAAATAGTAGTTTCCATTTGTTTTTCCGTTATCCTAATACAACACTAATATTACTGCACCCTAAATTGTAGTTTCCATTGTATTTTCAGTTTTGGGATTGGGGGTTTGCAACCTACTGGGTTCAAGTCTTTAAATGAGCAGTCTTCTCAAATAGGAAGCCTTGAGGGGACTCCATATCTTTAGACATTTAAGGTTTAGGGAATAGGGATTGGGGATTTAGGGTTTAGGGTTTGGGGTTTGATTTTTTTCGTGGTTGAACACATCATTGTAGAACTTCCTTGCATACTACGAGCAAAGCAGAACCTAACCTTACTCTGTATTGGTGACGACAATAATACTATTCAAGCTACTACTCCTGCAAGGTGTGGCATTGCCATAATTGCCATACTTGAATGTTCAGGGTCCGAATTGTCGTCCTCAGACCTGAGTCCTTAATTCCAACATCCCGAAGCTCCAAACCCTAAACCCGGACCTTCAGACCCTCAATCCTATAACCCCAAACCCTTAATCTTAAACCCTAAACGACACCAAAATCCAAACCCTACACCCCTAAATCCTAAACCCCTAAACCCTTAATCCTAAACCTTAAGCCCTAAATCCTAAACCCCTAAACCCTAAGCCCTAAACCCTAAACCCTAAACCCTCGGCCCCTAATCCCTGAACCCTATACAACTTCCATAAACCCTAAAACCTCAACCGCTAGTCCCTAGACCCCCTTGAAGCTGCAGCAGCGCAGCTGTGGCTCCTCAACGCGCTGGACGGTCATGGAAACCGGAGGTGTCTGTACACGCACCTCCTGAGCACCACGCCTGGGGTTTTAGGATCCGTTTACCTTTTGAAGGGGGTTTTGGGAAAGATCATAGGGATGAGATGTTTAAAGAATTTTGGGGTGATGTGTAGGGAAGATTGTCGGCTTAAGGTGTTGAGGGCCTTTAGGGTTTAGGGCCTGGGCATTTTTAGCTTAAGGGCTTGGGGTTTCGGGGTGTAAGGTTCCTGGACCCAGTTTTCTTTATGAGTTGCAGGTCAGATTGGGTTTTGGGGTGTTGGGATTTCGTGGTCTTATGCGGATCTACTCTTTGCACAACATACATGAACCTTAGCACCCAAACCACAGATCTGTCTCAAATTTGATTAAGGGTTTAGGGCTTAGGGCCACAGATTCAAGCAGTATGCCAAAACCTGAACAAAAGTGCTGATGATCCTCACCTTAGCCTTCTACAGCGCTTATCAAGATTCATTCAGAGGGCGTGGGCTTCTGGGGCTCCTCTAGGAGGGTTTAGGGTTTCGGGTTTAGGGTTTAGGGTTTATAGAAATTGTATAGGGTTTGGGTCCCAAAAAGTTGTTGACCTGAGTTTTGACCTGAGTTGTGACCGAAAGTTTCTGGTTTTAACTTGTCCAGAACCAATTTGGTGCTTTGGCTTACCAACAAACAATTTCTGGGCCGGCAGGAGGGGGTAGGCAAGTGGCAAGTGGGAGGCGGAATTTCGAGCTTCTTGCTGTTTGGATTTGGTTTGGGTCTCTGAGTTTTGACCGAAAGTTTTTGGCCTCCCAGAAGCTCCCAGCGTAGGGCCTGCCGAAACATTGCAGGGGCCTCCCAAGCCCCTTGATTTCTTGCCTCAAAAAAACTCCCAGGCTCCAGAACCCTAGCAACTTAGCAACCTCTCAGGGACCATTTCTGGTCTTGCCGGACTGGTTTTTGGTGCTCTCCTGGTTTTGGTGGTCTCCAAGCCATTTCTGGACTGGTTTTGGGGAAATTGTATCAGTTTTGGGCCCCCAAAAGTTTTGACCTCAGTGTCCGTTTTGCTTTGTCCAAAAGTCGGAAGGGCTCTCTGGATGTTTAGCACTTGCTTTTGGCCGGAACAGGGATGTGGGAACAGCGCCAAATGGTTCATANNTGCTTGCGAAAGCATACAATTTCTATTCATTTTTGTCTTGAGGGTTTTTTTTAGGGTTTAGGGTTAGGGTTTAGGGTTTAGGGTATTTCGCGGTGGAAGTATATAGACATCCCGTAAATAGCCCTATGGTATCCCTTGTCATATGATACTCCTGACTTTAGGGACCCCCAAAAAGGGACCCACTAATGTTTCGAAACCCCCACCTACGTCCAGACATCATCACCCCTATAAACCCTTCGTAGTTGTAGAAACCCAGTTTCCATGTCATATTCAATGTTCTTTGCCATTTGATTTTTCATTCTTGTACCATATACACCCTGCATATCCCTGTGTAACAATTAAAACACCAACGGGCTTGCCTCAAACATACTACCCACATCTACCCACCTAGGGTGAGCTGCAAAGTGGAAGCAAATCCCCACACAGGGTTTACGATTTTGGGTAAGTTTGGGACTTAGGGTTTGAGACTTAGGTTTGTGCTTACGGTTTCGGGCTTGGGGATTTGGAGTTTGCTTTAGAATCCCGAGTTAGCAATTCGTCCATGCAATGGAAACTCCCCAAAAAAACAATTGAGGTCAAAGCCCAAAACAGTCCGTTGAACAAACGACTGGCACAGATAGACTCTGAGCCTCAAAAAACCCTGAACGCACAAATCTAAAAACCAAAAAACCCTAATCCCTCCATATCAAACCAGGGCGCAGGTCAACATACTTCGCGGAGGCTTGTAGCAAGCAGTTGCCGGCTTCTGCTGCATGGTCCTGCTAAGAAATATCTTGGGTACTGCCGATAATCATAAACAGTCTATAATAGGGGTAATACTAAGGGCTGTATATAACTATGTTACAAATAGTAGGCGTTGGGTCGTGGAATGCTGGAGTGTCAAAAGCAGGGTTCCATTTTGGGAGTCTGGGCATCCCAAGAATCACTAAGGCTCATGGTAGAAAGAGTCGCCAACTAAATTCCAAGTGTAGTTTCAAGCGCAAGCCACCCCTAACCCTCAAGATCTTCAGATCTTGTTTCCGGATTGGCATACTTGCAGGACATCGACCTCACATAACCCCATTCTTGGTATACGAGCATCCTTTGAATCGCGCGGGTTCCCTGCAAGTAAACTCACTCATGCTTAGGTAGGGAAGGAGGAATGGATCCATAAAGCAGCCGTAATGAAGCCACTCTGGAACCCCCGTTGTGATGCCCAGAATGAACTAAGCATGGGCAAGAAGGGGACCTGAAACACAAAACTCGAATCCCTAAACCCTATACATTCCCATAAAACATTATCCAACCCCTATAAACCCCTTTAAGAATCAATCTTTTCGGTGGCTCTTACTCCGCCACACTTTTCTATGTTTCCCTACATCTTAGATCGGGTTGTCAAGAATTGGCCGCTGGTGACCATTGGCCATGGGATTTGGGGTCTGGGGTTTGGCATGTGCGTCCTGAATCCTAAAACCTAACCCTTAGACCCAAAAAACTCAGTGCATAGGCCACCCACCTACAATGGTGAGGGCCATGGCAGCACTTCATGCAGCAATGCACTTGATGGCCTTGAAGGGTCGTTCAAACCTCATCATCACTGCGTGCACGCTAACTCACAGCAAACCCTAACCCTTAAACCCTGAACCCTAAACCTGAAACCCAACACCCCAAACCCGCTCAACCCTAAGCAGCGAACCCTAAACTCAAAACTCATCATCTCGAGCTGGGGGGATTCTAGTCCATGGGCTCCATTGCCTTTCTGGTCCCTGTACGTTCGGAATGCTCTCTATCACAAGAAAGGGATGGGACCTCTTCAGATCTCTCACAGCTTCTTTTGGGGTTTAGGGTTTGACTTTCTTGAGCTAGAGCTCCCCAGTTCCTCCTTGTTTGTCACGACCAGCTGAATCTGAGTTTTCAGGCGCAACATCTGGATTGATGCACAAGTCCTCGGCAACGGAAAGCTCAAGCAGAATGTCCCTGCGCTCTTCTGCGAAAATGTCTGGTATCGTTACGACGGCATTACGTTCCCCGTCGCGTTCCACCTGAAACGGCGTATTTACCTTGGTTGGCAGAAGATTATCATAATAGCAGGACAAAACTTGCTTAATACAAGCTTGCTGGGGGTTAGTCGGGGATATGGGAATGCATGAGTTAGGGTTTATACAGGGATTACAGTCCCGTATTCCCCTACTAGGAACCAGTAAGCAAGGGTTCTTCAAAAGGGGCCCCTGCTTTCTGCAGCTCAGATACATCTTTCAGCACAGCATCGCACTTTATTGAAAGCTGCACCTGCTGCGCCACAATACTGGAGAGGCCACTCACCACACCGGCAAAAGCCTAGGCTGCTTGGATCAGAGATTGCCTAACCACCCCCTTCCGTACCACCCTGCCCAATGTTACCCCTGAATAAACACTTATTTAGGGGTAATTGATGTTGATTTAGGGAAATCTTAGGGAGGGAGTATAGGGGGGGATAGATTAGGAGAACTCATGATTTGTGTTCTGGAATTGGGTGCAGGAATCAAGGCTGTTTACCGTGCTTCAATACACTTTGGAGGTGCGCAGTACTTGTGTGCCATAGCACGGACAGACCTAATGAGTGGGCACCACAGGCGAACAAGCATACACTGGGCACTTACACCAAACCAAGGCAGTAAAACCTTCCCATCAGCGGCTGCTACTATTAGTATCATTATGCTTGCTACTATCCTTTTCCAAAGCATAAGATTGTGATCCATGCCTTGATGTTATGTTGCCCTTTTGTGCTTCTTCCCTATTATCTTCTGGATTAGAAGATATTGGGGTTTATATTGAGTTCCCCCGGATTTATGGAAACATCCATTTTACTGCTGCGGCAGGGATGCCTCTGGAACCGCTGCCGTGTTCTCCACGTAGGTAAACGGCGTTCGCGCCACTTCTGCAATTTCGTGAAGCATCTGAGCATCATGGTCCGTGCCGAAGCCGAAAGCGTAAATGCTGCACCCAGCTTTGGCAGCACGCCTCGGCTTCCCCTAAGAAGACATGCTCCAAGAAAATACCATCCTGTAATGCGGAGTCAGTTCTTTATTTGGGCGGCTCATGAGGAATTAGGGTTCCAATTTTGCTTGGCTTACTGGTGGCAAGTATGGAAGAAAGGAATGGATCCATCATTCCCTCCTTAGGGTTTTGGGTTTCAGGGTCCTTACCCTTTGGGACCTTTCATTCCGGAAGTCCTACCCAGACCCCTGGGAAGATCTGAAAAAACAGATCCCCTATATTAGCCCATAGTACCCCCTTACAAAAACCGTATATAACGTCCCATATGGTTCTGGGGGATCCAGTTTTTAGATCCCATTGTAGGTCTGGGTAAGCCCTAATCCCTAAACCCTTCAAGCCCTCAACCCTGAAACCGTAGTGTCCATTTTCTTTTCCATTGCCCCGAAAGAATCCCCATAAAACCCAATACAACCCTCTAAACCCTAAACCCTAAACCCTACATGACCCCAATATGCTATCTGGTAGTTTCCATGTTCTTTTTCCAGTATCCCTATATAACCCTATATACACCCTGTAACCCCCATATAAACCCTAAATTGTAGTTTCCATTTTCTTTTCCATTATCCCTATATAACCCCTATGTAAGACATCAACTTAGCATCAAGGGCCGATCCTTGGCTTGGCAATGCGACCGAGAAACTTGAGCAGGCTCGGAAGATCTCAGCTGCTTCAAGAGTTTAAGGTTTTGGGTTTAGTGTCCAACTTACTGGTGGTTTAGAGGTTAGGGGTTAGTACGGAATGAGGGAATACGATCCCTATCTAATCCCAATGTATAATCCCTACATACTGTATTCTGTTATTCCCTACTAACCCCATCGTAAGTCGAGAAGAACTTTTTTCAATCACCGCAGCCAGTCCCTGCTTGATCTTTCATTGGATTCTCCATTCATGCACGGAACCCTACTAGAAGGAGTTTAGGGCTTAGGGCACAGCAATAATGAAACGCATACAAATCACTGGATGACCTCTCATGTAATCGAAGATGCCAGTAAAGCAAGAAAGTACCAGGCCTGACACTCTTCTACGGGATTTAGGGTTTAGGGATTTAGGTTTAAGCATGTGACAACCAAAACCTGCAGAAAGCCTCCCCCTGCTCTGTTTCTTGCCAGTCAAAACGCTTAACGTAGAGCCCTGATTAATAAACCCTCTCCCCTTTAATTTGGGTTACAATAGGGATCCTAAAATTAAGGCCCTTGCAGGGAGAGGGTTTATTGATCAGGGGTCTGGGTTACCTTGAACCCACTTCAAACCCAACACCTTCCGCAAGCCGCACACGGCCGCAGAACAATCGTCGAAGCCACGCTGAAAGTCTGATCCGCACCAGACACTTGCGGTGAGGTTGGGGCTGCTGGAACAGAATGTTGCGGGGGTCGATAATCCAGAATCGAGCATTGGCGTTGCTAGTAGTTTTAGTTTTTGTAAGCAACTCGATAATTCCTGTATAGAGGTTTATGTTTTGCATCGCACCCAATGCCTGCACGGAGCAGGTCAGGGGCAATCTCCTAGTATCTTCCCATTTCCCGAAGGCGCCACATCATCAGCAGGTTGCTTTGGTAGTCCGGTGTCAAGTCTTGAGCCAGTTCAATGCGCCCAAGGATTTCGAAGTCTTGTAATCGAAGAGGACATGACTCAGCCTCTTGCCCAACTGTTGCGCTTAAATGATAAGATCCAGCCAGCATACCCCCAGAGCAACGAGAGAGAACAGCCCTAACCTATGCTTCGGCATGGTCAGCAGCCCTCCCAGCAGTGGTAAGGTGTACGGTGATGCCAGCGTCTAAACCAACATCAAGAATCCAAATTGCAAAGCCAACGCATCCACAAGGCGACAAGAAAGTTATGCTTGCTGAGATCTCTGATAAACACAAGCCAAGGAGAAAAGGGCCCTGCCCAGATCTTGCATCTGCTACCACCAGCACCACTACGGCAGCCACTACTTTTACTACTGCTACTTGTACTAGTTCTTGTGCTACTTCTAAAACGTGACTCTTCTTAAAATATACAGTGGTATGAAAGTCTACTATAACATCTCCTAGTATAGATCTTGTACCCAAAGTGCAGCTTTGAAGCTGGGGCGAGAAGAGTGGTCTTGACCGTCTGTCAGCAGTAAGATGGCCGAGACTTTGTTCTTGTGGCGCCTAGCTCGGCGGTGGGGATTTCCGAGGAACCGCAACAAAAATCCACCGGTAACCCCCGGGAAAGGTACGGAGCACTTACAATGCTTCAACCAGTCTGCTATCCTAGCATTCGCTTGATCTGCATAAAAGTTGGAAGCGCATTTTAGTTTCTGGCATGTTGGGAGGGCTTGGGGTAGCCTAAGAATGCAACTTTCTTCCACTCCGAGCCTGAGTCCCTAGAATTTCAACCCTGAACCCTGAACCCTACATGCCAACACTTGCATGATTGGTAGCCACGTACAGGCTCCGACATGTTGTACGAAAGGCGGGTGCTCAGGAGTTGCAACCATTGCAGACTGCACCGTTCCGAGCTGTGTTGAGGGCCCATAGCAACGAAAGTGACTTAACCACCTATTCAAATAGTCGAAACAGCACAACGGGCAGCCCTTGTTGACATAACAATGAGACGGCTGACAGTTGCAAACCTTCTCCAAGCAACTTTACAATTATTAGTCTTGTGCTCCTTGCTTATCGCAATGCCCGCTACTTTCCCCATCACCGTAGATGTGACTGTCCTTGTGCAATTCGTGATTGATCTTCCAATATTTTCTGCTTGCACCAATTCTGTGGCTTTGCTAGTTGCTGCGATTGCTATCAGGATGAGTGTTTGTTTCTACCCTTTCCCATGTATACCAGCTTATTACCTTTCACCTCGGGATCTATTGGTCACAGGGGTAGTGTTTCTTAGTGCAAAAGCAACAGTTACCATGGACAATGATCCGCAACCCTAAACCCTGAACCCTAAACCCTGAAACCTCTTTGGACACCCAGGACATACTTTGAATTGGGGGGATCCTCAGTCGCACAAGCTCTCCGTTTAGGGTTTGGGGTTTAGGGTTTAAGGTTTAGGGCCTAATAGGGTCTAGGATGGTTTAGGGTGTCGGGTTTAGGGAATAAAGACAAAGCAAATTAACAGTTGTAACATGACAAAATGCGAGCAATAAAAACCTCAATAGCAATGAACATCAAACGAACTGCAATGATACCACGGATGATATCTGTTTCGGCCGCTGATGATGGCCTCAAGCAGGACGTAGAATAACTGCAAGAAGAAGAAGAAGCAATCATACCTACCAGAAACAGCTGACCCTAAATCTAATCCTTAAGCAGGAGCCCTGAACCCTAAACCTCAACTCTTAAACCCTAAACATCCTGAGATTTAGGCTCAAAATCCTGAATCCCAAATTCCTAAGCAATGACACTTTCGGGAACGGCTCGGGCCTCTGCTCCATAACCTGCAGGCCCATGGCAAGGCCCGCATCGATGCGTGTTCCTCCACCTGTTTTAGGGTTTAGGGTTTAGGGTTTAGGGTTCGGGTTTTAGGGTTTGGGGTTTAGGGTTTTGGGGTTGTAGGGTACAGGGGGTTTCCAGAGGGTACATAGGGGTCTATAAGGATGTTAGGATTCGGGAATTTTCCGGACTTTAAAGGGTTTACGGCTTGGGATGTACAGTTGAGGCGTGGGTGTTAGAATTAGGCGCAGGATCGGTTGTGAAGTTTTACAGGTGGTTCATAGGTTTCATAGAACGTCTGCTAAGAATTAAAGAACTTGTTTTAGCATTTTCTGGAGGTTTTATAAAGGCCCTACAGAGTTGTATAAAGGTTTAATAAACCGAGGAACAAGTCTTACAGGGGGTCATACGTAGGTTTGATCGACCTTTTATTTATACAAGGCTAGAGAGCTTTTGTGGAAGGTTTCTAGAAGTTGTACAAAGGATGGATGTTGTTTTATATTGTCTTATAGGGTTTGCTGAGGGCTGATAGAGATACCCCCTTGGAGTCCTGTTGCCTGGGTCTTGTGGTCGTGATTCCTGGGAAAAAAAGGACATGGCCTTATCCGCAGATGGGGACCTTTCGATGGCGGCGAGGCCGGGAACGTGGAGCGCGGAGGCATCTACCAAAGGAACGTCAAAAAAACAAGAAGTACATCTTGACACGAAGACAGCAGCCGCAAAATCAAGCTAGTACACCAGCAAACCCTGGATGTCTGGGTCAGTTGCGAATTGATGGTCGCAGTGCGTTTCTTACTTTCTTACTGATCGGGAAACGAAGCTGTAGGGTCCTAGGCTAAGAGATCTTAGGTTAGAACATTGGGTCACAGTCACGAGCCTGCGGACATGCGCATGGTGGCGACTGTCGCTTCATCTTGGCCTTCTCTGTCCTGCAATCAAAGACAATGTGGTATGGCAGGCTGGGGAACTGAAGACCGTTATCATGACGAGGCAATTTCCGTTTGGAGGCACTGCTTTGCGGTTTTGCTGCTGTACTGGCTTTGGGATATCTTCGCCGGCTTTGCTTCATGAAGTTACCAGGCTTCCTGTAAGACTCAGGATAATGCAATGCTGCTGGGTTTTAGGGTTCAGGAGGCTCGCACGCTTCAGCTGCAGCAACCTTGTCACACGCACCAGTCTCGCGGCTACGGATATACTGAAAGCATTCGAGCTTGAACTCCGCAATGGAAGCCCATGCCTCAGTTGCTCTGAATTGAGAACCCCCAATCCCCTCCGAACTCCAAACCCTAAACACAACGTGCTGCAACCCGTTTATTGCCCAGTCCACACGGCGAAGGCGCAACTTGCGCTCCGCACCTTTTAGGCGTTGACGGCGTTGGGATTTGGAGTTTAGGTGTTTTGGGGTTTGAGGTCCAGGGTTTCAGTTTGGGAGTTTAAAGCTTAGGGCTTCAGGGTCTAGAGCTTGGGGTTTAGAATTTTTATGCTTCAGAATTTAGGTCCGGGGAAGTTCACATGCGGGTCTGTCAAAATGGGATTCCAATGGATACGCTGAAATACCGAAATCCTTGAATGTTTTAACCCTAAACCCTCACCCCTAAACCCTGAACCCTAAACCGCAAACCCTCAACCCTGACCCACAGAGCATCCCCACTGTTTTGAGAAACCTCGTATGCTTCACAATCACAAACTTCGCCCAAAGCGACACATGCGTTCAGATGTGGTCTGCTGCTACCTAAGTCCTGAACAGGGTGAGCAGAAGCGGTTGGGGTTTAAGGTTGAGGGCTTAAGCAGCAGAAGGCCCTTGTTAGACCTTTAAGACACTCTTCCCATCCTTCTGGAGCCCTGTTCCCCGAGCCTCGGAGTAGTATTGACTTTGACTTTGAATGCTTGCAGTCGGTCGCAGCCTAATTAACTTGCAAAAGGTGAAACCTGGCAAATGGGGTGGAAAGGGCACTATCCCAAAAGCTCTGCGGAGCACGGATCCAGCCCCAAGTGCACGTGAGACCGCTCAAGAGGTGTCTAAGGAGCAAAGCCGCACTAGAATGAAGCAAGTGCTGTTCATGAGCTGGAACAAGGCATCCAGGGGGGGGGGGCCAGTCCCTGCCATGCCAAGCTGCATCTAGCACAATGCGATCACAGCAGCGGCTATCAACCTGGAGACCCTCAGAAGGACACCTATTGACAGTCCATTCCCCAAACGGATCTGGTCTGCAGTTGCCTGGATATCGCCAGAAGGAATCAGACAGAACCTCATCGTTGAGCCTTTCCGAAAGAACTTCAGTCCCACTATCTGCGAAGAAAACCTGAGCCGCATCACAGAGGTCCACTGAACAAGGAACTCCGAACGTTGCAAGCACTTCGTGTGTCTTCTTAGCAACAGTGTGAAGCTCATCTGGAAACAATGGAAATTCAGTCAAATCCATGCAAAACTGGAAAGCAGCTTCATCATCCACTTCAGCAACATCCATCAACCTTTCTGCAGCACTTAAATATGCAGAGAGCAAGATCTGGTTCTCGTCCCATTGCAGTTCCTCCGAGGCCTGCGTTGCAACAACATGGGTCGGCTCAGATGGCAGGGTCAAGCCAAGGTCTCTCCTGCAGGCCGCTAGCCAATCAGAACTGCCGATACCAGGGAGCACGTCACAAACCCAGAACCCAGAGGATGACAAGAAATCGCAACATGCTACGCTTGCACGAAGGTGGAGAGCAAGCTGCTGCGGTCCACGGAACTGCCGCCCACATGCTTTACAGGTACCCCCATGTGCAAAATGCCTGAAACGAGCAACTCGTCCATGAAGCTGAAAGAAGTGTGTGGCCAAGGCTGCTTTGGAGCGGAAAGGCCGCATACAAGGCCCACACCAAAAGGGCTTCTCGATGCCATACGTGGTGGCAGGACACTGAGCTCTCTCCCAGGCTCCCAAAAGGCGCAAGGTTCGCATAGTGAGGCTCTCAAGTCGTGCCTGCTGCATAGCAACAATACCTGCCCTGCGAATCAGAGTCTTATACGCACAAGGCTTCTGGAGGATAAACTGACACCATTCACTCCAAGTGCACTTGTCTGGGAAAGGCAGCGAAGTTCGAACCGTAGTCCAAAGCCATCTCAGATCATCACAGACTTGCCGCGCCCATGACTCTTCGAACTGAACCAGAGCCCACATAGCCACATCACCAACTGAGATCAGAGTTGCCAAGAACCCCAGTCGACGCTTACGGCAAATCAGCTCAAGGTCACTGACTCCCAGCACTGCAGCAACATCCTGTGCACGCACCAACAGGATGTCTTCCTTTGAAAGGCGCGTACGCAGAAGTCGGCGCTGCAGTAAAACGAATCCATTCGCCAGGTGCTCCCATCCCTTGCAACTCGGTGTCCAGAGGGCAAGGTTGTAGAAGACCCCAGTGACCAGTGTCTCGAACAGCTGCACACGAAGCTGCCTGTCAATATCAGAATTGGATAGCAAGAGCTTCCCATACTTCTTGTACGCAGCAGCACCGATGCCAACGCGGAGCTTTGCTGCTGGGAGCATTGCGCCATCTCTACGCAGGACAGTTCCTAAGTGCGTATACTGGACCTCCAGATAGATACGGGCAATGCTACCATATCTGAGAGAGAGATGTCCAGTTTGTCAGAAGCCTCTTGGAAAAGCTGTTTGCGCACTGCCTGGCTATGCTTACCACGAAGAGACAGAATCATCGCAGATTTGCCTCGCTTGAGGTTGGGCTGCATACCGTACTTCTGGCAGCTTTCCAGCACAAGCGCAGCAAGTCGCTTCGCCTTGTAGAGCGTCTACATGGCCGAGTCATCCCCAGTGAAGAAAACAGAGTCGTCAGCCCATGTGGCATGCACCGGGGCATCCGCCGTAGCATCGCAGCCACCATGTCCAAAGGGAGAGCAATCCGGATTGCTGGGAAGCTTCAAAACAAGACCCTCAATTGTAGCAGCCTGTTTGATCTCAGCAAGCACCTTGGAGTAAACAAAGGCAAAGACAATGTCGGCCCATGACTCGCCAGGGCGTGAACCTGCTTTGGAAAGCCTCAGCTTACTCCCGTCAGTGTACGGAGTGACAAACCACGACAGCGCGCGCAAGTCCTGCACAAGTGCCCTGTGATGTTCACCCAGACCAGCTTTAGCCATTAGTCCTCCAGCATGAACGACACTCATCACTTCAGCCCAGCCCGCAGGTGGTACCCCAAAGCGATTGAAAAGCGCAATCACAGAGCTGTCCTCCTCAAGAGATCCAAACGCTAGCTCTCGCACCACTCTGTACTAGGCGCTTTTCGTGTCCAGAAAAACTGCGCAAAGACTGAGTCTTCGAGCTCGGCGCGCTCTCACCAACAAGTGGGACGCAAAGGCCGGGAGGACGACCGGACGCTTTTTGCGACCTCCACAATGGAGCGGATCAAGCACGTCTTTGACAACATCAGTCGCTTTATTGCGTAAAATGCGATGGAACCATTTTCCAGCTACACTGGACACGAAGAGAGACCGATAGTTCTCGGAAAGTGAGGGAGAGCCGCTGTTTTTGTACGCCTCGAAAAGCACTCCCCCCCGCCACTGCACTGGTTGAGCAATGCAAAGTGAAGACTTGACCATCAAAGGGTGAAAGAGCTTGGCCAAGAGCTGCGGCGCCGCCCTGAAAAGCTCCGGAGGAAGTCCATCAAGCCCCGCCGCCGCACCGCATCGCACCTGTCGAAACTGAGCTTCAACTTCCTGAAAGGTTGGGACAATGTCAATGTCGATGTCGATGTTTGTCGGTGGGCAGTACTGGACAGCGGCCGCAGCAAAGTCTTGGAAGCTAATAGTACATCCAGCCTCCATTTCCCCAAAATGATGGAGCCAGTGTGAGTCAAGATCCTCACGATTGGAAATAGGCTTACCGTGCTCATCAAGCAGGATGGGAACAGGTCTCCCAGATCTGCCTCCAGCCCGCCTGCCCAAGCCACAACGCCTAATTGCTTTTTGTATTTGCTGCATAGATCCGCCCTCAGGTCCACTCACAAGATTCTGCAGGAGATGTTGTTTATCCTCACAGATACGAGCCTTGATGCAACCAGTGCTGAATCTGACAGCCGCAGCAAAGAGGTCGTACAAAAGGTCAATTTTGCACCAATCCAGGTCACAGGCACGACCAGCAAGCCGCGCAAAGCCAGCCTTGAGCAAGGCAGGCGCCCGACACTGATGTAGGAGGAACGAGGCCCATCCCGCTTTACAGCAAAGTAACGATCCAGAACTTCGTGCGAGATTTGCTCAAGAATGGCAGCATGCGCATTGACCTCAACTGTCCAGGGCACAGGCTCAACAGCAGCAAGATCATCCCGGAGAACCTCTTTACCCTCGGCTGAGCTGAGCTTGGACAAATCGTACTGTCTCCTCCAGAGATGGCCTGATGGCCTGTTCGGAGTTCCTTTCCAGAAGCCTCCACTGAGAGCAACCGCATAGTGATCATCACTAGTGGTTAGGAGATCTAGGTCATGCGCAACCCAGGACTGGATGTCAGAGCAAGGAATCTCTCGATTGAGGCATATGAAGTCAATACGCGAGGTGTGACCTTGAGCATGACGGCAAGTGGCCGTGGCACCAGAATGAAGCTCACCAAACGTAGCCGGTGCCCACAAGCCAAGTTCTGAGAAGAGTTCTGCCAAGCGGTATCCAAAAGCATCCGGTTCCCCGTGCTCAATGCTTCCAGTTACCTCATCAAATCCGCAGGGAAGTCTAGCATTAGCATCGATCCCCAACACGACCACGGAAGGTTGGCCAATGCTTTGGAGAACATCCCTGATAGAAGTGAAAATGGCACGCCTGCAATGTTGGCCATGAGCCTGCTGAGGCAGATGTGCTGAGACGCAGACAAGTCTGAAGCCGGCGATTACAGCCTTGACCGCAATGATTCGCGGCTCGGAGATCAGAACTCTACAGCCAGCAATGTGAGGCGGGAGGAATTGCCGTTAATGGCTAGGGAGCACCGGATCCAGATCGCAACACCCCAGTGACTATCATGCTCTGAAGCGAATCTATGGAAAGTCGCACTTGAGAACAAGCCTCCTCGAGATTTGGTTTCCTGGAACCATGCGATATCAAAGCCATATGAAACAAGCTGCTCTTCCAGAAATTTATGCTTGCCGTTGATGCCCTGGACATTCGCACTGGCAATCTTGAGGGAGAGACCTTGCCAGCAAGGGGGATTCGGAACGTCCTCCCGTAATGCCGTCCTCTCCTTGATCGGAATAATATCCGGAGGAACAACTCCATGGTTGGGAGGAATACTGAGGCTCCAGTGAGGCCCAGCCTGCTCCAGATTGATCGGTGGAAGGCCAGCGCTAGAAACAACCGGTGCCCATCTCCAGTCAACAGCTCGGAAAGCCTCTGCAACACAACTGAGATAGGCAGGTATCTCCTCATCTCTCCGAAAACGATTGGCAGCCGTGTCCGCAAGTTCATTCCATGGGTAGCCCTCATGAGCCTTGACATGGCGTCCTTGAACCCGGTCTCCTCCAATGGTCTGGAGCAGCGCAAACAAGCCCCGAAGAGGACCAGAAAGCGGTCTATCTGCAAGGCAACAGTCGCCACTGGCACCAAGCCCAGCGCTCGTGCAATCCCAGCAGAAAAGGATACGTCGGAAAGAGGAGAGCAGATCACGAAGCTGAGGAAGTGTCCAGAGACAAGCCCAGCACAAAGCACATTGTTCCGCCTGTAGGGCATCTGCCAAACTGGTGCCAAGATCATCAGCAAGGTTGCCACCAAAGCAGCCAACAAATTTGCATCTGCAATAATCTGCAGCATTGGTGACAAGAACAACAGCCTAACCAGCTACGCCATCACAAGCCGAGCCATCGGTATACAGATGAAGATCACCGCCATTGTCAGCAGCAGACTCAGCAGTATCCACTAGCCGCAGTGCCGTTGAGGTGTGTTCATGGAGGTCCCAGGTCAAAACATCCTGAATAAGGGCAAACTCATCCCATGGTTGAAGGAGAATGGTTGGCAAAATCCATCCGTCAGGAATCCGAACATGTCGAAAGGATGTATTGACAGTCATGTTGTTACCTTGGTAAGGCCTCAAAAGATCAGAAAGCCGGAGAGGGCGCGGACGGCAGGCCTCATCAGTATCCGCATCTGCAGCAACCTGACGACCAGCCAAGCAATCACCAGGGTCTGACAACTCATTGGAAGCTGCTCTGCCAATGTCCTGAAGGAAGAACGTTAGCTCTGCGCAAGTGCGATAGAACGAGTCCCCTTTTCCTTCTGCAAGGGCAGTGATGTAGGAGAGATCAAAGTCGACCTCCCTTGCACAATCCCATCCAACTGAGTCGAGGGGACTTTGCCGCGCCCTGCACGTACCGGTAGACAACGGAACGTGCTCAACACAACCGAAAAGCGCCTGTCTTGATCCCAGGTCTAATGCAAACGAGTGAGGACTGTGGGTATCGATTGCAGGGGACAGGCTGCTGCCAGTGTCATCCACACGGATGTCATTCGGCAAGAGGTATGACCCCAAGAAGTACTCATCACGCAGTGTCATCGATTGGCAGGGTTACAGCAGATCCGCACAGGGAATTACTGAAAAACGCCAGCCCCAAACAAACAGGTTGACTCCAACTTTGTCGAAGAGCACAAGTAGCCAACAAGAAAGTCCAGCTAGGTGCAAACCGCAACAGAGAGACCGTTTTTCCACGCACATGCTGGACGCCATCGTGCCAAGCATGAACCGCTCCTGCATCAGGTATCGGAGCCTTCGTAGAGGCTGCCAATAGTCTAGACCGCCAGGTCTCCTTAGTAGCACCCGCATCAAAAGAGGTGTCCCGCGCACTCGCCTGTCTGCAAGGCCTGTCGTGTTTGGGAAGTGCAGTTCCACATTGGAAATGAGGGCGCTGAGGTAGCCCCAGCAGACATATCAAGATGACAGCAGCTTGCAGTATCAGAGCTTGCAGAGGAAAAATTGTAAGCAGTGCCCCTTCCAACTTCCAAGCCGCGCAACAATAGCCAGTGCATGCATCCACCATCTAGCTGCAACGTTGCCAGGGTGGGCTCCATGACCTGCATCAGGTCCTCTGTCAGACTCTCCACGCTGTCCTGCATCAGCGTCGCGATCAGATGATCGCCTAGGTGATCGACTCCGGGACGCGCGATTTGCATTGATTGGATCATTGTCACCTCGATCAATTGCTGGATCATCACTGCTGCCATTGGAGGCATCTGATCCATTCTCCCGGGGTGTCGAAGGGTCAGCTACTCCTGCGTCGTCAGGAATTAGATCCAGTGTCAGCACCTCTCCGTGCCGGAAGACAAGATAATCCTGGAAGTAGACACCACCTTCAAGATGCAACTTGTAGCCTGGGACAACATTAACCATAATGCGCGGCCTTTCAACTAGATCATCATGCGCAATCCTGGGTGATGTCAAGTAGAGAGCTGAGATATTCTGGAAAATCCGCCGTCCATCCACAAAAATCACAATGTCCAATGCAGTCAACCGTCTGGGTGCAAGATACAAGACCTCAGCAACAGGCGTGCCATCGAACGTAGGGTCCAGGATGCGCGTCGAAAGGCGAACAAGTCGCGGTTGTCCAAGGGCAGGGGAAACCATCCCAGCCAATCGGGAAAGCAGAGCCTCATCCGGCTCTCCTGGAATATGTTCAACCAGCCTTGATTCTTGACCAAGGACAATCTGAAGATCTCGCGCACCATATGGCACATCAACAGGCATGCCTTCCGCCGCGACATCGCATCCCCAGCTGGTAAATGAAGCGAGTGAATCCAAGGCACTGCTATGTGTACCAGGAATGTAAGGATCAGGGAGAACCATAATCACAAAGCCCGTTGCCAGTAGCACGTGGTCAGTTGGTTGGAGTGTTCGCGCAGGCAGGAATTGCCACATGCCAGCCATCAACCCAACCACTGCGTAGAATCCGAACAATGTCAAGGACAGTGATCGTGTCAGAGGGCATATACGCAGCGAAAAGTTCACCTCCAACTAATTCCATGTCCACTGCAACAACTCTTCCTGGCGCACGCAGCGTCCATGATGGAGTCCAAAGGACAGTGAATGCCTCAGATATTGCCGGTCGAACAAGGTCCGCCTCCAAAGTGCTGCGCAACCTCACTGTCAGTTGGCAAGTCTGCAAGGATCGTGTCCAGTGAGGGTCTGTGGCCAAAGCTGAGTGCAATGTATTCTGATCCAAAGCCAGGGAAAAGAAGCCTGAACAGAATGTTCATGCGCTGTCCAGCATCAGAGGAAGACGAGCTGTCATCATCTGACGTGTCCGGGCCGTCGCCACCTCTCGCAGCACCGGCTCGATTGATGACAGCATCGTGTGGTAGTTGCTCCGCGCCATGGGTTCTCGGAAAGTGTCGTGGTCCACGATGTGTTGACGATGACCCCGCTGCCAGGGTCCCCAAGAAAAGCAGCAGACAGGCACAGATGAGAAGCCGCATCCCAATTGGGACTCGGCCCGCTCGGGATGTATCAGACGGCAACAAAATTTGCCGGCGCAGAGCTAGTAAAAGCTCAGCCGTCCAACACTCCGAACGGTACGAGTCGATTTGAGCTTGCTCATCCAGAAGCCAGGGGCAACCGTCAATCGCCCAGAGGTCACCTATCACCACTGTATTGAAAGTAGATCCAATGCAACGGGCTGTCCAAAATTTTGAGCCCAGGACACCACAAGCCCCTGTCCCGCATTCGATCTCCACTTTTACCCCACGCCACTTTTGTCCATGTACTTTGTCATCTATGGCAACTGGCCTGCCACAGAGCAAAGCCCAGCAAGTTTCCAAATCAACGCCACACTGTGAGTATCAGATTGAAGTGTTTGCAAAATTTGGGCACTACCAGGCCACAATGCACAACATCACGAGGCACAGACTCAGGGGGTCCGTTCCTCAAGTGGCACCAACACGTAGATCCACACTGTCGGCAGATAACGGGCACAACCAGGCCACAATGTAAATCAACAAGGGACACAGACTCAAAGGGTCCGTTCTCCGGATGGCGTCGCCACATTGCACCACATTTGTTGTATGTATCAGGCATCACCAGGCCCCGATGTACATCATCATGGGACACAGACTCGAAGGGTCCGTTCCCCAAAGGTTGCCAACATGTTGCACCACGCTGACTGCACGCATCGGGCACTACCAGGCCCCAATGTACATCACCATAGAACACAGACTCAAAGGGTCCGTTCCCCGGATGGCGCCTCCACGTTGCACCACATTGACTGTGTGTATCAGGCACTACTAGGCCCCAATGTACATCAACGTGG
This sequence comes from Symbiodinium pilosum, assembly GCA_905231905.1. Classification (NCBI taxonomy): domain Eukaryota; class Dinophyceae; order Suessiales; family Symbiodiniaceae; genus Symbiodinium; species Symbiodinium pilosum. Next base: position 72,494 of record CAJNIZ010025047.1, read on the forward strand.
GACATAGGCCCCAAGGGTCCGTTTCCCGGATGTTGCCACCATGTTGCACCAAGTTGACTGCACATATTGAGCACTACCAGGCCCCAATGTACATCACCATGGGACATAAACACAAAGGGTCTGTTCCCCAGATAACGCCACCATGCTGCACCGCACAGATTGTATGTAACAGGCACCACCAGGCCCCAATGTACAACAGCATGTAAGGCAGAAATACCGGGCGCTACCAGGCCCCAATGTACAGCAGAATGGGACACAGACACCGAGGGTCCGTTCCCCAGCTGGTGCCGCCACATTGTACCACGCTGGCTGTAAATGTTGGGCACTACCAGGCCCCAATGCACATTAGCATGGGACACAGACTCAACGGGTCCGTTCCCCAAGTAGCGCCACCATGCTGCGCCGCGCTGATTGCATGTATCGGGCACCACCAGGCCCCAATGTACAGCACCATGTCGTTTGCATGTAACAGGCCCCAATGTACAAAAGAGTGGGACACAGACTCACAGGGTCCGTTCCCCAGTTGACGCCATTGGCCGCCAACGCTGTGACCAAGTTGTTTGTAAGTGTCAGGCACACCCAGGCCCCAATGTACATCACCAGGGGGCACAGACTCACAGGGTCTGTTCCCCAATTCAATTTTTGTAATTGCACCAGGCTGTGTGTAAGCAGCAGGCACAACCAGGCCCTCATCGAACGCAGGAAGAGACACAGACTCAAGGGGTCCGTTCCCCATGACGCGGCAGGCCTGCTGACAACCAATGTGTCCAATGACCTTCCAGGATCATGCCATAGATGTTGCAAATGGTCAGGCCCACAAAGGTCCCGGAAGAGCTGTGTCAACGGAGGCGCGGACTCATATGGTCCGTTCAAAGCAGGTGCGATGGGCATACCCAAGCCCAAAGCACCATCAGGACTGAACAGTATGTCTCGGTACAGAGCAGACTGTATCACCAGCGCACCAAGCCAGGCGATTCGACTCCAAGAAGGGAACGTGGACACAAAGGGTCCGCTCCCCTGCTCCAGATGTCCACACAAAAGAACGCAGGCATCTGCCGCAGATATAACCCCAATGAGAACAATCACTGCAAAGCCAGGATAAAGGACTGTACTCTTGCCAAAGCACAAGCAGTCGAAGAAAGAGCAAATACTCCCATGCTCAAACCACAAAGAGTTGAAGGTTGAAAGGATAGCCTTGCAAATGTCAAACCCACGCCACCCAGCTCTTACGGCCAGTTTGCTCAAGCCAGACAAGTTGCAGCTATCATCCCCTGAATCCACAACGACAGGACTGCAGCCAAATTGGCCTACTCCATTTCCCCAAGGTTCGATCTCTCCACAGCTTCGGCTTGGGACGCAAAGAGGTCCAACTCTGACTCCGAGAAGTCGTCGTCCAGGATAAGGACAGGCGTCCGGGGGGCACTGATCTCCGGCCCAACTGTAACCGGTCCAGGGGGTGGCACATGGCCAGCCACAGAACCAGAGGCGTTGCCAGCCACCGGCACAGGTGGCCCCATCCACACGCCTTGAGTCTTGACTTCCTGCGCTTTTCTCACAGCATCCTGAGCGATGGTCTGGCGACGGGCTTCCAGCTTGTCGGCCAGAGATTGATTGGTCTTTCCCGGTGAATGATGCGGGGCTGAAGCCTTGGCACCGTCCTTGACTGAGGTGCGAACACCCAAATTCTCCCTTGATCTGGAGCGTACATTGTGATGCGGAGCAGGCGGGGCCGTGGGAGGAATCAAAGCATCTCCCTTTTGTTCCGGCGCCCCTCCAATCACCGGAGCTGGTGTACATGTATGAGTGAGGGCTTTCTCTCCCCCCTTGCTTTCCAGTGGCGGATCCAATGGAATGGCAGGGCCTGCAGGAGGGACTGGAACTTGATAAGGATCCGAGGTGGCAGCAGTAGGTGTAGCAGCCCTGCGCACGGAACCAAAAGGTAGGGCAGGACTCTCGCCAACACTCATCTGAGCCAACGGCCGTGCCCCAAGTGGAGTTGAAGGAAGCTGTCGTGTGCTCCTCTGCGGTGTAGCAACATCCTGCCCGTCTTCCGAAGAAAGGGGCGCCAAAGAGCCCACATGCTGCATGCCAGCTCCAGAAATGAGGCTGGCAAAATCGGAATCCGCTGAGCTCGGACCAGAACTGTGGTCCATTACCACATCCTCGAAGGAACTCAGAGAAGAGGGTTGGAGTAGTTGTTTGGCAGCAATCTCTTCTGCCTGTGCTTCCTTTATGGTGGCTTCCAGCTTGGCCACATCCGAGAGATGACGCTTCTGTTCTGCCTGGAAAGCACACTTGAGTTGCTCCTGGTAACCAACCCATTGTCTCTTCTTCTCCACCAATTCTTGCTGAGCTTTCCTTGTGCGGTTCTCCGCTTTTCTGGCAGCAGTCACCATCCGCTGGACTTGCTGCACAACTCCAGAGCTTCCTTCTTTGACAACAGTTGTCTCGGTCAAAGGCAGGATCTGTGGCGGCTCTTGCGAGTCGTACTTTGGGAAACTCTGCTTGTGATTTCCCTTGTTGTCGCCCTTGCCAGCACCCTTGGAGTCCTTCCAAGGACCATTGTAATGGCCTTCGCTCTTCCAAGGCGGCTGCTTTCGACTGCCAGGAGAGGCACCATATGAGCCACGCCAGTAAGACCAACTGCTTTGCTTGTTTGCCTGCCATGCCATGTTCGAAGAAACAGCAAAGGATCTTGGAAGTCTGACTGCAAAGAATGCTCGTGAATGGTGGGTGCTCAGAAGCACCAGGTCACGAGCAGATGGCACAAGTCCAGCAGCCTTGGATCTACGAACCCTGAGTCGTGCCCTCTGCCTCCTTAGTTTCCTGTGACGATGCCAGGCCGGAGATCTAATGATTGCGAAAAGGCAGAAAGGAAGGGCACTGGGGCTTTCAGCTATCCGGGCTGGTCCGGTGTTCTGAGCCCTCGGAGTAGTATAGTATACTAGCTAGTGTACTCTTCCTGCAAGTGCTCGTAGTTCTTCCAAGAATTCCTGCCTGCTTAGAGGAACGAGTCAAAACCTAACTTCACAGCGGAAAGCCTAAATCCTAGACCCCGCCTTACACCCGAAACCCCTACACCCCTTTAAGTCCTAAACCCTCACGAAACGTAAATCCCTGCACCCTAAACCCGCGAAACCCCCGAAACCGGCAGCTACAGCCTGAACTGAAGGTGACCAAGCTGAGGCGATCATTGGGGTTCGATTCATTGATGACAAAGCGCATGGCAGACTTCCTCGTTTAGGGTATTTAGGGTTGAGGGCTTTGAATTTGTTCTGGGCTTTGCGGTTCGGGGCTTTGATACACCAGCAGCAGAAACAGAAACTGGTCAGGCTCTTAGACTTGCCTGGGGCAGGGCTCAGTGGCAGGGTTCAGTTTTTCGGGTTTAAGGTTTAGGGTTTGGGGAAGCAATCCTCGCTGAGCCAGCTCTACTGCTCTACGGCTGATGGACGAATTCTTGCATGACCGGACATACATTAACCCAAGGAATCATGGTAACATAGTGCCGATCCCCTAAACCCTAAGCCCCAGCTTGTGGCTTCCATTTATTTCCATTATCCCTATTTTCCCTATATCATCCCTATATTACTCAGGTCGGCTTTAAGTTTGAGCTGCAGCAATAGCACTTGCTCACTGACCTATGCAAAGCCTTGGCCCTGAAGTGATTCAAGTGCGGCAACCTGCGAGCCCAACAGGAGTCTGGCAAGACTATGGGCCTTGGGGGTTTTTGTGGGGGGGTTAGAGTCTAGGGTTTGGGGTTTAGGGTTTAGGGTTTACGGTTTATGGTTTAGGGGTTTAGGGTTTAGGGTTTCTGTGGAGTGTATAGAGGAGGTTTCTAATCGCGTGATACAATGGGGGTTCTGGTTTCTCTGGTTTTGAGCAAACACATGTCCAAGCGTCACATCCTCCAGCTTGTTCGCCGACCCCATGGAGCCTGACACGTCCAAGACACAGACCTCGGAAACTGGTGGCCAAAAATCTGCAAGCTGAAGACTGTAAGTGGTTGCATCTGTTTGTTTTAACTTCCCTGGACCTTCTAGTAGAAACTAGAATTTCGGCCGGTTCTCAAGGTTCAAGAAAACTTCCCGGTCCTGCAAGCCTCATCCCAGGCAGCTCTGTATGAACCAGCAGCCAAACAGCACCCTTTTGAACATAGCTCATCGTTATAAAGAATTTAGGACCCAAAAAGGGGAACAAGGGCTTGCTCAACACCCCTGTGTTACATGGAACCAACGGAAAGCTTCAGGACAAGCGCGCTTGAGGACTGCAAATCTTTCCTTTCAGCTTGCTGCTGCATGAGAGTGAGTAGGGAGCACAAGAACTAAAAGGGTATAAATGGGGGATGTAAACGGATTGTCATAGGGATCTTCTCCCCAACTCCCCCTGCACCCTAAACCTCAACCCTAATCCATAAAACGTGGGCGACTTTTGCTTTTCAAATGGCCAGGTCCATGGGCTTCCTCTGCGCCGCTCTTGTGTCAAATGCAGGCGCGGCAGCTGCCTTCAACGATTATATATGTATATGTAACAAAGTTTAGGGCTTCAAGTTTAGGAAACTGTTCCCCAATCATGGAGAATCAAATGGCGATGAAAATGGCAAAGCAAACCGAAACTGGAAACTGGGATAAGTGGAGGGGCTGAGGGCTGACTTATTTGGTTTTAGCAAGGAATAAAGGAATGTAATCCCTAGATACTCCCCATATAATATATTCCCAGAATCCCTATAGATACTCCCTATATAATCGATTCCCACAATCCTTATAGATACTCCCTATATAACATATCTCTCTAATCCCTAGATACTCCATGTACAATCTATTCCCATACTCCCTCGATACTCCCTATATAATCTATTACTATAACCCCTAGATACTCCCTATAAAAATCTATTCTCATAATCCTTACATACTCCCTATATAGTCTATTCCCATACTCCCTAGATACTCCTTGTATAATCTCTTCCCAGATTCCCTACTAACCCCCAGCAAGTGCAGAGGTAGGCAGGATTCACCAAATGCGTTATGAGGCTGCACCACTTGAATGGGCTTGTTCGGAAATGCGCTTGCAACATTCAGAAACCGCACACAGAAGCTGCAACCTAGAACCTAGAAGTACTTGCTCCCACCCAGCCACGTTTTGCAAGACTACCTGGCACCCAATTCAAACAGCACGCTCCTTTGACAGCCACCATATTCCTTATAGGGCTCTAATATTGGGAGTTTATATTAGCCTCGGGAGGGGGTAATCTACAGAAACCCCCCTCGCCTGGCATGTTACAAGGCCGAAGATTGTCTGCGCCGAGTTCTTGGGGATGGCAGAATACCTAGAGCTTAGAATTTTTTCGGGTTTAGGGATATCCCCGATTGTTGAACATTGCTTTGGGACCCCTGCCTCCCCTGCCTTGCATCAGGACCTTGTTCACGCTTAATCAGAAGCCAAGGAAGACAACTAAACTGCGTCAAAATCTGAGGCCTTGGGCTTGGGATTTACGATGGGGAGGTTAGGCTTGGAGTTTGCGGGGAACTTCTTTCGAGATCTTTTCCATTCCCAGCTGCATATGAATAAGTGACTGACGGGCCTCTGTAGATGATCCATTCCGGTTGAGGGTCCAGGTTAGAATGCAGGACCTACATTGAAACCTCAAACTCTGAGACATGCTCTAAACATCTTCAACCTTTGGGAACCACCATCGTCACTCCTAGACCTAAGACCCCGGGTTTAGAGCTTAGGGCCCCAGGACCTAGACCCCAAACCCTACGGCCTAAATCAAGGAGAGTTCCAGGTGGGTAGTCACCACCGGGGGTGGTACCCTTAGAAAAGGCTTATGTAAGCATTATCAAACCACATCCACCTTACGAGCACTAAAAGAGCCTTTACCCACCTTTGGAGATTACATCTCCAACCTTATAGGGTCCAGCCCCAAGAGGGGAGTCAGGTTGCTCCACGCGGGTGCTAAGCGTCAGGCTGCCCTCCTGCGGGGGAGCGCAATCTCTTCCCCCCGCAAAACAACCCTACCTGATATCAAATACTCTCCAATGAGCCGAAGTTGAAATATATTTTCCTGGGGACTAGGTTAATCATTTGAAGGTAGAGATGTTTAGAATAATGTGGGTTAGGTCAGGCTTGTGGACACTCTTGGGCAACAATAGACAGCGGAATCTCAGGGATTCTGGCTGAGGGATGGTTTTGGGGTCTAAGGTCCCAAGCTGTAAGCTTGGACATATGATCTGGGTTTAGGGTTTAGGGTGCCTACTAAGCAATTCGTGCGAAAGGGTCTCAAATCCTTTTTCCCAATGGCTCACTTTTGAGGCTTTACGATGAGAAACTGATCCGGCATAGACTTGGACTGGACAATGTAGATTAATTAGAGGAAACCGAATCCAGCACGCATGCAGCAAGCCATTCTTCTGATGCAAAGACTGAAAGTGTGAATCTTTGTAGTAAGCTGTATCATGTGGGTACTGCCCCCACCCAGTAACAGTCTGTAAGAGGGATTCCCTTAGGAGCTGGAGAAAGTTTCATATTCTAGTGATCAGCCAACTGGTACTGGGTGGTGGCCCAACCCAAATTATGTTCCCCAGTTCTAGCATGCTCTCCATGTTCTTCTCCATTCCTAAACCTAAATCCTAGTTTCCATTCTCTTTTCCTTTCCGTCATTTCATGCCAGTCAAAGGTTAAAGGATGCTTATTGCCACGCCAGAGCCTTTAATTACCCGTCTAATACTCCCCTACATAACCCCCTCCGAGTTTAGACTATAGACCATATGGTTCCCTAAACCCCCAAAAACCCTAAACCCCAAACCCCAAACCCTAAACCCTAAACTATGATTATCCAAAAATCCTGTGGGTTAGCCTTGCCTGCGCCACGTCCGGATCTGGCTCCTCGGCTTGGAGTGTCGCCTGCCCCATGGGTAGCCTTGCCAAGGCATAGGATACAAGAGTTTAGGGATTTAGGGGTTTAGGGGCTTAGGGGCTTAGGGGTTTAGGGGTTTAGGGGCAAGGAAGTTAGGGGTTGAGGGGTTAGGGTTTGGGGGTTGAGGGGTTTAGAGTTTAGGATTTTTCGCGTAAAGGTTTGGGTATCAGATTGAGGGTGTAGGGGCTTGAGATGCCGGGTTGAAGAAGGGTGTAGGGTTTAGGGTTTAAGGTTTAGGGTTTCAAGGTTATCAAAGGCTTTTTGAGACATGATCTCGCGTATAGAAGCTGTAGAGACAGAAGTACTGTGAGCTATAATAGTCTAAACTCCTGGTATCCCCGTTGATAAACCCTACAGTCGTCCCCTATATAATCCCCTATTTAACCCCCCTTTAAGGAGTTCAGATTATAGCTGATGAAGTTCTCATGTGTCAGCATACGAAAAATGCTTTGAGAAATGCCCAGCAGACCATGAGAACAGCAGCAGGAGACTTTTACTTTGGGAAAAACAAACATCAGCGTGCATCCCGGGTGTTTGGTGGGTAGGCGTGCGCTAGAATGCCTTACGAGCACACATCTCCCACGAACTTGGCGGAGGATAAACGGAACCCGGCGGTTGTCGGAATCTCAGTTTCATATGTGTATATATATATATAATCCCAATTTATACCCAAATATACTATAGTAGTTTCCATTTTACTGTCCATTACCCCTCAATATAACCCTATATGACCCCAACTTTCGAACCCCTTCTGAAATGCTAGTCAAAACTCGGGAAAACAGATGTGGGTGTTTTCCCAAGACTAGGTGTAACTGTAAAATTGGAATTTATGAGAGTAATATTTGGATTTAGGGGTTATATAGGGTTTAGGGTACAGGGTTTCCCAAAATTAGGGGTACTGCTGATGTGCAGGAGCCCCATA